>SSNQ01034595.1:73613-91113 GCA_006942095.1 Nothobranchius kuhntae | reverse complement strand
GCTGCAGTATTTTTAGACTCTGAGTGGTTTTTATCAGGAGAGTGGAGGACACCAACCCTCAGGGTTAAAGTGCGTGAAGGACTAAAATGATTGTTGATAGGGAGCACGTTCTTCTGCATTAATAACTTTATTTAAATAGTGCCGAACAAAGCTACGACGGAGTGCTGTACATCAGAGCAGAGAAGACCGTTAGTGTTTGTTTAAAAATGAAGCTGTCTGGACTTCTGGGTCGAGGCGGAACCGAGATGTACGCATTGTGAGGAGCTCAGCGAGGTTGGTAGCTAAGAGCACCTCCAGGAGATATGAAAAGCTTTTGAAATGGATGTAAACTAGTTTTACATCCATGGCTCGGATTATACAAAGGGGCGTGGCATTGTAAAAGGCCTGATTGGTTGCCCAAGTCCCTTTACATCAGAGCTGCGCTAACTGAGCTGGGGCTGAAACAGCGGTGGCACGTACGTTTAGGAAGCCCTGGAGACGGTGGTGTTACAAAATTGTGTTTATTTAAGCAATTATATAATTTAATGGCTATCGGTTGATGGGTGTAGTTACTGAACTCAGTTCTGAAGAATTAATCAATCAATCAATCAAAGCTTTATTTTTAAAGCGCCTTCCGCAACCCTGTCAGGAAGCCCAAAGCGCTGAACATGGTACAGTTGCAAGCAAATATAGTGAAAAAATCAACAATAAAAGAAATTCAAATTACAAAATACAAATTACAAAATACAAATTACAAAATACAAAATGGAAATTATAAGATAGATGAAACATTCTGGTAAAGGACAAATGTGTGAAACACATTTGGATTGAGTGGATGGATTGAGTGAACCAATGAAAACTGTGGAATGGATTCAACATAATAGAGGGCCATAATCAAACATGTTCTGGAAACGCCAAGCGGAGGAGGTGTGTTTTTAGGTGATTCTTAAAGACTGGCAGAGAAGGGGACAGCCTAACTGAGGGTGGCAACTGGTTCCAGAGTAACGGTGCTAGGACTGAGAAAGCCCGGTCCCCACGGGTACGACACCTAGACCGAGGGACAGCGAGCAGGCCTTGGTCAGAGGAGCGCAGAGCGCGTGATGGGGAATGTCTGTTCAGGAGAGTGGCTAGATAGGGGGGAGCACCACCCTGGAAGAAATGATAAACAAAGACGAGTATTTTGAATTGTGAGCGATAGCAAATCGGAAGCCAGTGCAGGGAGGCCAGAACTGGACTGATGTGGTCCCGTTTCCTGGTCCCAGTCAGGAACCTGGCAGCGCTGTTCTGCACAACCTGTAGGCGACGCAGTGTTGACTGACACAACCCTGCATATAGAGAGTTGCAGTAGTCAAGCCGAGAAATTACAAAGGCATGCAGTACCCGCTCCAGGTGGGCTCTCGACAGCATAGGCTTGATTTTAGCAAGGCGTCTCAGGTGAAAGAAACTGGACCGGATCACAGAATTGATGTGAGCATCAAATTTAAGTCCAGCATCAAGTTTCACCCCCAAACTGGTAACAACTGGTTTTGAGTATGGAGAAAGAGGGCCAAGATCAACATAACGATCCACATTCCTGCTGTTGGGGTGAAAAACAATGAGCTCTGTCTTTCCCTCATTCAGATATAGATAGTTGGACATTAGCCAAGACTTCACCTCATTAACACAGGAGACAAAGGACTGAATAGAGTGACCTTTCTCCTGACACAACGGAGAGTAAATCTGGCTATAAAGCTAATGACCGTTAAAGCTCTACAACGCAAACCATCAAACGATGTGGCCAGCAGCTGCGCGCTAAGCCCTAGCGAACATCAAAAGAGCACCTGGGAGGAGACAAAGCAAGATGTTCTTGTTCTGATGCGGACAAAGTTTATCTTAGAAGTGAGTAATGTATGAAGTTTTGTAGGGGGCGCTGTGACCGATTATATTAATATATATTGAGGTAATATAATATAATATATCATTGAGGTCATCTTAGGTTGACAAAGTTGGTTTTGTATTAGTTTGGTGTCGGTCAAAATTAGCGTATGTTATGTAAAGCCAGAGTGCTGAAAGGGGGAGGAGCTAAAGGGATTTGAACCAACAACCACATCAATGTGTTTGGTGCAGTCATGTGATGACACAAGCCAAGTCTAATGCCATTCTGACCTTGGATGAGGAAGTTAGGGTTAGGGAATAGATGAAGGCACTTATCTCCATTGGCCGACTTGTGAGCTCTCCCTGATCGCAGCGATCTGTTGGCGACGAAGGTGTGGAACCTTTAGTCTTCATGTAATTTTATTTCATTTTGTTTGCTGTGGTCTATACCGGACGAACATTCTTGCTCTTCAGACAACCATTTATGTGTAGCGGCAATAAACTCAGAAACACCCATCATTCTAGCGTGATACTATGTGTCATGCACTTGTGCTTCATCTCCAGAAAGCAACCCCAATAAACTACCATGCAGCCTCTGTAGCTCTTCAGGCAAGGCCAAACACCTTTTAAAGTCACCTTTAATACACATATTGTCATTTTTTAACACAATAACTTTTGGTTTTAACTTCATTAACTTGTTTAACTTAGCTTTCCTTTCACTTTCTAAACTACTCATGTTGATCAACAATGCCTTTTCTGTTCATTTCACCTTTCGTTTTCCAGTTACCTGGACCTCCCCACCCACAGTACCGTCCCTTTGACCACATAAATCTCCATCTGATCGTTCAGCTTCTGCCATGCTGGCGAGAACCTCAGTTGTTCATTATAAAATGTATTTGAAGCGTCAAAGTTCAGAGTTTGTTTTCTCTTTTTTGTTTCAGTAGTCAGACGCTGTTACCAGTGCAATGGATTTAAGAAAACCATTGTGTGCACACACATGAGTATTGGCCATTTATAATATCAGCGCTGAACACCTTACCCCAATGGCACGTTGGCCGGCTTTGATCGGTGTTGTTGTGATTTGAAGTTGTATATTTATACACTAATTAGATAATTTAATTATCTGATTTTGTATATTTATACACTGTAATTAGATCTAAGTAATCAATCAGAAGTGGTTGTTTTTATCATCAGGGAGTTTACTTAAACACTTTGTATTGACTGAGAGACAAGAAAAGAGAAAGTTGGGATCGTTTAAGAATCTTTAATTTCTATAATTATAAATTCTTACAATCTACCAGGACTATCTCAATGATGGATGCATATGGATTTAGATGTTTCGTGTTGGTGTTGGTGTGTGTGTGTGTGTTTTGTTCAGAATCTCTAGGCTGACGTAGCGAATCTGGTTGTTGTGACTAGGCTACCACGAGGCTTCAGAAGCTGATGACATGAGCCGCCATATTGCCGTGACCACGTACCGCATATGGAGTCTCCCGTGTAGATCAGGAAATGCCAGGTCCTGAGACCTCGGTTGTACTGGAGCTGGTGAAACAGCGGTCGCAGCACTACAAAGCCCGTCTGAGGATAACTCCGGTAGTAGTCGGCAGGCGTCAGCAAGTTCACTCTTATTTTGAAGGAACGTCGTCTCGTTGGTACAAACGACGGAAATCTCCAGCTTGACAGTTCTCAGCTTAAAACAGGAAATACAGATGGCCAGCCTGTACTCCTCTTTGCGGTGATGGATTGAGAGCTGGTTGAAAACAATGTTGAGAGTATGATGTAACTCCTTTGGAGCTTGGATCGAACAGAGCTGATGTCAACGTGGAACTGGTTAACGTGAAACTGAATATAAAATGGCGTTGCCTTCTTTTATATCTCCCAGTTGTTTATAAATCTTAGTAAACCGGATTGGACAACTTTCATTAAACAACCCAGATTCTCTCTACGACAGACAAAAGTTCTGATTGGTTGAAAACAATGTGTCATGCGTTTCCATGGTAATGTAGATCAGTCTGTCTGGTGCAGCCCTGTTTATTCATTTAAACACATAAATCATGACATCTTTATTTCACAGATCATTCACCTGATTATTAATGATCAACATATGCTTTGATTAGCTTATCACAAATAAAGTACTTTAATTAAAGGCAAAGCGTTCTTCTTCTCTTCTTCTGGAATGTAAACATACTGAACCAAGCGTCCGACCTTGGCGATGTTACTGTGTGAAGGGGCAGCTGTTAAGGGCAGACCCTACACATCCCCCCTTTTCAAGGTCAATGTGGTCCTGCAAGAGACCACTTGGTCATTGAACAAACCCAAGTTATGAAGAATCTTGACAACCGACAGGATGCGATCCCACTGGAACAGCCAACTGTGGTGAGGTACGAACCCCACGCTGAAGAACAATCTCGCACACTCCTCAGGAAGAACACAAGTCAGCAGGTTATTAACTATTCCCAACGGAAGCCACAATTGAAGCAACAGCAGCTTTATATCCTCACGGGCAAAAATGCAAAGCAGTAGCAAATCTTGTGTATATCCACAAGCAGGCAATTATTCCAAATAGCAAATTGATCTTTGTATCCACAGGCAGGGTAATATTCCAAATAAAATTGAACTTTGCAACAGTACTTATCGTAATCCACAAAAAGGGAAGAGTAGTAGGCAGTAATCCCAACAAATGCGGTGTCCCAGCAGCCATGCCGGAACCATGGTCGTCCAAGGCCAACGAGCCGGAGCACCACCCAGGAGTAGTCGATGCAGATGACTAGTCACGGATCCACCCCCAGGAAGCAGGATCCTCACAAGTTCAGCAGAGGAGAGAGAGCACAGTGCAGGCACTTCAATGTAGACACGACAAAATTGCATTTCATGTCATCAAAGAAATAAAAACCTAACTCTATGAGTACCTGTTGTACTATGTGTAAGTTGTATGTGAATTACCCATTAAGTGAAGAAATGGATGCAACCTTCTCTGTGTGAGATGCAAAAAGGATGATGCGAAAAGCAGAAAATGAAAGAACCCTATCTGGTATCAGTGAATCCTCACTGGAAATACACGCTGTCAGGATAGGGGCAAAATTGGTCATGGCCCGTAAGATAAATTAACTTGATAATCATAACAATCACTTTTAAATTAACTTCAAAGATACTATAAAAAACAGAAATGTAAATCAGTACTAAAATGTAAATCAGTAGTTAGTAATCCCTTCATGTTAATGTGCCCATAAGGAATTGTGATTAGTAAAGAGAAAAAAAACTAAATTTTGGACAACAGTACTATGTGGCCTAACCCACATACTGTTACCTGGCCGTTTACCTGACTCCAGGAGCCCACAGCACGTCCGTCTCAACACACCCTAAGTCTGCACGTGACGTATAACATGAAAGACAACCATGCACACTCACAAACGAATTTGTGTAACCTGAGATAGAAATCTGTGGAACCAACGGGACGTATTTTTCACCCCCCTTTCGAAGTCGGTAGGTGTTGTTGTCATCGGCCAAATCTGCGGAACCCTTGTGCAGTTTGATATGGTCCCTGTGGACCCATTTGTAGACGGGCGCCCTGTTTTTGCCGGTGATCTTGATCTGATACACGACCGGAGAGATCTTATCTGTTATCAGGTATGGACCCGACCATTTGCGCAAAAGTTTCTTAGCCAGCTTCCCCTTATTGCCACCCATTTTGGGAGCGAAAATGTAGTACCAGGCCTCATCACTCACCTCGAGTTCGGAATGTGAGGCTTTCTTATCGTAATAAGTTTTTCTGCCTTCAGCCGACCTCTCCAGAGATGCCTGTGCGAACGAGAATGCTGCAAGCAGGTGAGTTCCCAGGTCCTGGTCATAGTAGTGGTGGTGGTTTAGAAGAGTCTGAGGGGGACTGGCTGGTGGGAGTGACGCAATGGCGTCGTCCGAGCAGTGTTGGCACACAGCCAAACCCATGCCAAGAGGGCTACGTTGGTTCTGGGCGTAGCACACCTCGATGTCGAAGCTTTGAAGAGCCAGCAGCCATGACGCGATCCGCGAATTGGTCACCACACCATCTCTGATGCGCTGACTGTTAAGGAAGGTCACCGGCTGGTGCTGTGTCTCGATGATTTTCTGGCCGCCAATGTAGTTCGCAAAGTACTTAACTGCCCACATGGTGGAAAGCAAAGCTTTTTCACAGTCTGAGTACTTCAACTCAGGCCCAGACAAGAACTCACTAGCATAGGCTACCACACGCCTGTCGCAGTCGTGAACTTGGTAGAGACCAGCACTCAAACAGTGAGCCGAGAAACCAACGTCAAGGTGGAACACCTTGTCACAGTCGGGGAGCGCCAAGCACGGAGCCGAGCACATCGCGGCCTTCAGGTCATCCATGGCCTGCTGGTGCTGCTCTGCCCACTCGAATGCCACATCCTTCTTCAACAGATTAGTCAGGGGTCGTGCTATGTCCGCGTAATGTTCCACGAACTGACGCGAGTAGTTGCAGACCCCCAAGAAGCTCCGAAGTTCGGAGACGTTTGTCGGAGGGGTGATGGTGGCAATGCCCTGAAGTTCCACCAGGAGGCCAACGTACTGAACTTGCGACCTGCACCACTATCCTTTGGCGAGAGAGATCTTTGCACCCGCCGCCGCGAGCTGACCCATGACATGGTCCAGCTCGGACAGGTGGTCATCTAATGTACGCTTACGAACAAGAATGTCGTCGACATAGATGAGGGTCCCTCGCTCTCGAGCATCGGGGCAGGCTTTGTTCAAGAAGATGTTGAACTCAGCAGGTGAGTTGGAACAACCAAAAGGACACCGGGTGAAGGTGTACTGCCGGTTGGCAAAGGAGAAGGCAAGTTTGTGTTGGTCCGATTCGTGGACGGGGATCGTCCAAAATCCGGACGCAATGTCAAGTGTGTAAAAGTACTTAGCATCTTTCACTCGTGGAAGCTCCTGCTCCAGGCGTGCCATAGGCCACCTAGACAAGGGAACCTGTTTATTGAGTTGCCGGTAGTCAATGGTTAGTCGCCACTTACCATTAGGCTTCAGTACCGGCCACAACGGAGCCGAGTAGGTGCTATTGCAGGGTCGAATGATCCCCTTAGCCAAGAGGCTGTCAATGATTTCCTGGACTGGTCCTTGGGACGCCAGGGGAATCTTGTATTGCCGCACAAAGGTCGGCGGTGCATCTGGCCTTGTAGGAATCCGGACTTCATGGATAGTGGTCAGACCACAGTCCAAGGAGTCAAGTGAAAGAAAATCCGAGTACTTCAGCAAAAGTTGTCGTAGTTTGTCTCGCTCGACCTCGTTGGTGAGAGCATCAGCTTGGTCTATGACATTCTCAATCTGGGACAGAACTTCAGGTGGCTTTCCGGGCGGCTTTGAGCGTGGTGGTGAGCCCGTAGTCGTGGCCTCACCCGAAAGGCTTGCCACAGAGTAGTGGAAGTCCTTGTCAGGCGGCGGCTTGTATGGCTTAGGCTTTTTCACACGCGCAAACAGTTCCCCGGACTTGTAGCTGATTTAAGTGTCCAGGCGCCGGAGACAGTCCAACCCTATGAGCATGGGAAAGGGCATGTTCTCATCGATGTACACGGGGTGTTTGAAGGACATGGCCCCTATCGAGATGTTCACCTCAGTCTTCGAAGACGCGGTTCCTGGAGCGCCACCAAAATCAGTGAAAATCATCGGGCCTGTAATGAGTGGGGGGGGATGAGAGGCCCTCCCCCCTTTTGTCGTACATGCTGTTGTAAAAATCCCCGCTCATGAGCGTAATGTCCGCACCTGTGTCCAGTAACGCGACACAGCGATGTCCCTGATTTACAGTGACCTCAACTGCGGGCCTATCAGACCCCGTCCTCACGACCAGAGGTGCTAGCAAAACTTTGTCAGTCACGGCGATAGCGGTACCGGGGTTGTCGTCCATGGGTTTATCGCCTAACATCGCCACGGATGGAACGACCGGTGAGGTGTTGTTGCTTTCCTTCGAGGTGTTGTTGTTTTCCTGCGAGTCAGAACCTGTGAAAACATCAGCCTGCAGCATCTTTGTCTCATCCGGCGGCCTCTCGGCCAAACACGGGGTTGCTGCCCGTGTCGCCTGAAAATCACGCATAAACTGTTTGACGTCCTCGCCGTCTTTCTGAAGAGCGCAGATCATTTTCATCATGTTCCTCATCTCAGTCATCATCGGTAGGAAAGCGCTTTGCATCGCCGCCTGAAGTTGTGATGGAAATTGCATTGTTTCCTCTGAGCCCATCTTCCAAATTAGTAATGTGGTCTTTAATTTACTAATTTCTCCAGAAACATCTTACCTGTAGACTTATATATATATATATATATACATATATGGACAATGGGTTTCCATAGACTCCAATAACACGTTTTTGAGGAAAAATGGGAGGTGGCCACGACCGCCATTTTGACCGTGTCGCAGGTTCCGTCAAGCCCAGATAATTCCACAAAAGGGAAGAGAGGTGGAGCTGAGGGTGGGGCTGTAAGGCTGGGATCAACTGACGACACCCGGTTGAACTAGCTACAAGTTAACCTGAAGCTAACCCAAAGCTAACACGGAGGTGGGAGCTAAGCTAATGGAGGTAGCTACCTAGCTACAACCGGAGCCATAAAATGTATAATGAAGAAGAAAAAAACATAAATAAGTTGCACTGGACTATAAGTCGCATTTTGGGGGGAAATTTTATATATATATATATATATATATATATATATATATATATATACCTACTGTGAGCAAGGCATACTTGTAATCTTCTGCTTGACAATGAAACCAGTGATGTAAGAAATCGCTGCTTCCTTGTACTCAGACAGGTTGTTGACATTTGGAAGATCACTGATGGAGTCATCGTCAAGTACAAGTGCTTCTACAGGCACCACATCCAACCTGCGTGCAATGTTCACAGTTGCTGGTGTAGAGTCAAGGATAGCTGTGTTGTCACGAAGAAGACAGTTACCTGTTCCCTTTTTAACCTGGCGTCTTACAAGAAGACGCTTGTATGCCCATCTGAACTGCCTTGCATTGGGGTTGTTGTTGTGACCACCACGTGCTCTGATTGCAGAGAAGAACAGCTCCAGGTGGTCCTGACTGAGTTTGTAAGTCAGAAGATATCGACAAAGAGCAGCTGGATGCTCTACAAGGTCTTCGTAGATGCCGATCACACTTCTAAAGCAGGCAGTGAAACCATAGATTGGTGTCCTTTTCTGTGTGGAATGCACATGTACCACTCTGTTGTCTTTCCCTATGATTTTGAGCCCTCTGAGGAGAGACTCCGTTTCTTTTAAAGTGGCCATGGCACATTCTTTAGTTTTTGGTGTGATGGGTGCTTTGTATCATTTTCCCAGTGGATTGCGGCTATTTAGGACATCAAAAGCAGCATCTACTGTGCGCAGGAAATCAACTGTGGCTGCACATCCACTGAACTGTGGATACCTCAGTTGTTGCTCGCAGTACTCAAGAGCAGCAGCCACGCTGCTGCTAAAGATTTGGGCCGCAAGATGAACCTTCATTTTTTGATTTTGCCACTGAATGTGAGCCATTTTGAGTTTGTTGCCAAGACGCAAGCCTTCCCTCTCCTGAAGCTTGTGCAACTCCTCAATGTACTGCCAACGTATCAGCTGGCCATCTTCCCTAACAATAACTTTAACAGTTGAAAAGACATTGCGAAGAAGCTTGAGCTTGTGACATGGATCCAAGAGAACATGGATTTTCTGTGTGTGATCTGCTGGATGGACAAAGTATGATCTCATGTATGTCCAGATTGGCACCATGCTCCCTGATCATGGTCATGTTTTGGGAGGGGCCATCACATGTCAAGGATACAACCCTAACTCCGATGTCATGAAGCCTACACAGACTCTCTTGAATGAGGCTAGCTCTTTCTTTCCCATTCATGCTGTTGATAAGAAAGTAGGCAATCGGGAGCTTCCAAGACTCGTTGATGGCAACAACCATGACGACCAATGCTTGTGTCGCAACAACATTTTCAATCTCACCAGCTCCGATGTCAACATAGCCATGAATCTAGTTCCCATCAAACTCAGTTTGCTTGTGAATATACATTTAATCTAACATCAAAGAGCAAACGGTTTCTTTTCCTTCCTTCTTCTTCTCAAGAACATGACTTCTTAAAGCTATAAATGAAGAAAGAGTAAAACCAGGATCTGCAGAGACACTATTGTACCAGTTGTGAATGGTCTGCAGATGAGGCAAAGCCCCGTGAAAGTGTTCTCTAGCATAGTCATAAGCCTTAGGAGAGTAGAAGAAGAAGAAGAAGAAAAGATCATTTCTATAGCGCCTCTCAAGATAAAAATCACGAGGCGCTTCACAAAAACAAAAAATGTAAAAATATAAAAAAGCATTTAGAAAATGATTAAAAATATATTTAAAATTTGCAAAAATAGACAATTGTGATTAAAAAATGTTAAGAAAGAGGGAGAGTGAACAGGAAAGAGGGAAATCAGTGGATCCTGAGGAAGGTGGAATAGGTGGGGAGAGCAGAATAAAGAGAGAGAGGTGAAGAAGGTCATACAAAAGCCAGCTTGAACAAGTGAGTCTTCAGCTGCTTTTTAAAGGAGACCACTGAGTCCACTGATCTCAGGCTCAGGGGGAGAGAGGTCCAGAGTCTGGGGGCCACAGCAGCAGATGATCTGTCACCTTTGACCTTTAGCCTGGTGCTGCACAACCAGTAGGCTTTGATCACTGGACCTCAGGGACCTGCTGGGGGTGTAGGGACTAAGAAGATCACCAGTGTAAGATGGTGCTTGTCCATGTAAGGCCCTATAGACCAGAACCAGGATCTTGAAATGAACCCTGAAGTTGACTGGCAGCCAGTGAAGCTGGAGGAGAAGCGGGGTGATGTGGGTGTGTTTGGAGGACTTGGTCAGAAGCCGAGCACAGGCGTTCTGAACCACCTGTAGACGGTTCAGGGAGGTTCTGCTCAGACACGTGAAAAGAGAGTTACAGTAGTCTAAGCGTGAGGAGACGAAGGTGTGGAGAACTGTCTCAAGTTCAGAGCGGGACAGAATGGGACTCAGCTTAGCAACGTTCCTGAGATGGAAGAAGGAAGAGCAAACAAGAGAATCTCTTAGGTGTGTTCTTGCTGTGTCTTTCTAAATCCATTCTTTCGTTCTTTTTTAAACACAGAAACAGTTTTGTTTACCTGTTTGTAGCTACAGTTTCGCCGACGGCTGCCGGCTTCTTCAGGCTGACGCTGATGGTGGCGCGTCACTTCCTTCTCCGTTTATCTGCGGGCAGCAGAGGACGTTGTCCTCAGTAGAATGAGCTCTACGAAAACCTGACTGGAAGCTATCACAGATGTTATGTTCATCAAGAGCAGCTGTGAGTTGTTTAGCCACAACCTTTTCCAAGATCTTGGAGATGAACAGAGGTTTAGAGATGGGTCTGAAGCTGCTATGGAGAGAGGGGTCGAGACTCGGTTTTTTAAGAAGCGGGTGGATTACAGCGTTCTTAAAGTAAGCAGGGACCTGACCAGAGACCAGAGAAGCATTAATTATAGAGAGCACGCTGGGACCGATGGACTGAAAAGCACTTTTAAACAAAGATGAGTGTAAGATGTGGAGGGGGCATGCAGAGGTCTTCATAGAGTTAACTAGTTTGGTTAACTCAGGCAAAGAAACAGGAGCAAAGCTATCTAGGATGATGGGCCTGGTTGGAGTCGGGAGAGGCAGCGATAAGGCTGAAGGAGAGATGCTGGATCTAACCTTAATGACTTTGTCCACAAAGAAAGACAGAAAGTTCTCACAGTCTGTAATAGAGTGGATGGAGGCTGTAGGAGAGGCAGGAGAGTCGATGCTGCTGATGGTGTTAAACAGCACCTTGGGGTTCCCTTTGCTCTGGGACACCAGGTTGGAGAAATAGGAAACCCTAGCGTCTCTGACTGCAGAGTTAAAGGATGTCAGAAGATCCTTTAGGTGCAGCAGATGGACGTGGAGATGGGCTTTCTTCCACAAATGCTCAATTTTCCTGCATTGGTGCTTCAGGCTGCGAAGGCTGTCATTAAACCAGGGAGTAGGGTTCACTGCAGGAACTGATCTGGTTCTGACAGGACAGATGTTGTCCAGAATGGAGAGGCAGAGCTCATTAAACTGAGAAGTTAAGGAATCTGGGTCGTTATCAGAAGAACAGGGTGGATAAAAAGCAGCAGAAAAATTGCTAGCTGTGCTCTCATTAAGAAAACGAGAACTAACCATACGGCGAGCAGGAGGTGGGGACGCAGAAACTGACAAGTTAAAGAAAATGCAATGGTGATCTGAAATATAAACGTCCTCAGGACAAACACTGTCAGCATTTAGAATCAGGGTAAAAACAAGGTCCAGAGTGTGCCCCCTGGTGTGTGTGGGGCCAGAAACATGCTGGGTAAAGCTGAAAGAGTCCATAAGGCTGGAGAAATTCATGGCAAAGAGATCAGAGCGATCATCAACGTGGATGTTAAAGTCACCAACAATCACCAGTCTGGACATCTTCACAGTGGAGGATAGAAAGTCACTAAACTCCTGAAGGAAAGAACTGTTTGGGACCAGTGTTAATTTTGACAGGAAATTTAAATTTTATTTTAGTCTTAGTCTTTTGGCTAAAAATTTATTTTAGTCTTAGTCCAATTTTAGTCGTTAGATTTATTTTAGTTTTAGTCCCATTTTAGTTGATGAAAATAAGTAATTTTAGTTGATAAAAATAAGCAATCTTAGCCAACAAAATGCATATGTTTTTTCTAATGAAGTAATTTCCTACTTTTTGTCACGAACTCCTCCAGCTAACTACATTTCCCAGCATTCTCACCACCACTTCCCTACATTCCCGTCACCTACGTGGCTTGCCGACGTCATCACGCCGACACTATATACGGAAGCACCGGCATTCATTCATTACTCAGTCATCGTTCCTACCAGACTTTGAATCGAGTTCTCAGGCTTACCAGCCCTCAAACCCAACCACAGGATCTAACCACCCTGTCTACTTCCACCACTCTGCGTCTGGGCCACAGACCATCTCCGCTCCGCTTCAGCTCAGCCACAAAACCTGACAGGATGACTGAGTCCCAAGTTGACCCAGCGGAGTTCGCTCATCTGTTCAGTTACGCACAACTGTGGATCAGCAGGCGGCAGAAATGAACCAGCTCCGTGCCGTAGCTGATCGCCAAGCCACGAAGCTCGAGTCTCTCACCGAGCTAGTTCTCCAGCTTTCCACTGCCCTGCAACGACGGACCTCAGCCGTCTCTGATACGATGGAGCCACGCCTCAGCCTTCCAGAGAAGTGGGATGGGACCAGGGGGTCCCCGGAGGGCATGCTGGCTGTCCTAGCAATGACTTTTGAGTGCCAGCAGGCGCGCTACCCCACTTCCTGTTCTCGTGTCGCCCTGCTGACCTCACTGCTGACGGGTCGAGCCGGCGAATGGGCGGCGGCTCTTTACAACCAGAAATCTCCTGCCTGCAATGACTATGAGAGTTTTGTGAAGGAGATGAAAAAGACATTTGTTCATCCCAGCAGCGAGGTCTCGGACAAGACTCGGCTGCTTCAGCTTCGTCAGGGCTCCCAGATGGTGGCTCAGTACCCCCCCCCCGAGGTCGCCTGTACTCCCTCTCTCCGGCGGAGACCCGGGCAATGGACAGTTACATAACCGATGCCCTCCAGAAGGGGTTCATCCGTCCCTCAACATCCCCCGGTGCCGCAGGGTTTTTCTTCGTGAAGAAGAAGGAGGGAGATCTCCGGCCCTGCATTGACTATCGAGGGTTAAACAAAATAACGATCCGGGACCGTCACCCTCTTCCTCTCATGGGAACCGCCCTGGACGCCATCACCCAAGCCGCTCTATTCACCAAACTGGACCTTCGCAGTGCTTACAACCTGATCCGTATCAAGGAGGGTGAGGAGTGGAAGACCGCCTTTATCACGCCCACCGGCCACTATGAATACTTGCTGATGCCTTTTGGCCTCTGCAACAGCCCCGCCGTCTTCCACCGATTCATTACGGATGTACTAAGAGACATGTTGGGCCGCTGGGTCTTTGTATATCTGGATGATATCCTCATCTACTCCCGCACGACCGAGGAACACATCCGGCATGTTCGAGCCGTTCTGTCCCGCCTCCTGGACCACAATCTGTACTGCAAGCTGGAGAAGTGTGCGTTTCACCAGGAGTCCACCTCCTTCCTGGGTTTTACCATCTCCTCCCGGGGCCCAAAGATGGACCCCCAGAAGGTTCAGGCAGTAGCTCAGTGGCCTCCACCCATCACCCTGAAACAGTTACAAAGCTTCCTGGGCTTCTCGAACTTTTATCGGAGGTTTATACGCAACTTCAGTTCCCTCGCAGTGCCTCTGACCTCCCTCACCAAAGCCACCAACCAGCCTCGCCCTTTCTGCCTTACTCCAGAGGCTGTCCGTGCCTTCCATGATCTGGTCGGGCACTTTGTTAAGGAACCCATCCTCCTCCACCCGGACCTGACCTGACCCTTCGTCGTGGAGGTGGACGCCTCTGATGTGGGAGCGGGGGCCATTCTTTCACAACGGGGCCCGGACTCTAAGCTCCACCCATGCGCTTACTTTTCCCGGAAGTTCTCCCCCACACAGCAGAACTATGGGGTTGGCGACAGAAAACTGCTGGCAATTAAATGGGGCCCTGGAGGAATGGCGGCAGTGGCTCTTGGGTACCACCCACCCTTTTCTGATCTGGACCGACCACCAGAATCTCATCCACCTTCAGACCGCCCATCAGCTCAATCCTCATCAGGCTCGGTGGGCCCTCTTTTTTGAGCCGTACAATTTCCATATCGCCTACCGGCCCGGCTCCAAGAACCTCAAGGCGGACGCCCTCTCTCGGTGTTGTGCACCCGATTCAAGCCCCCCCGGAGCCTCGGACCATTCTGCCGGCTCAACGCTTCCTAGCCTCTCTCCAGTGGCCATTGGAACAATCCATAAGGGCCGCACTTCCTGGCGATCCGGCGCCCCCAGAGACTCCCCCAAACCACCTCTATGTTCCAACCTCCTGTCGACAAGAGGCCCTCATGTGGGGGCATTGTTCACGGCTCGCGGGACATCAAGGCCAAGCCCGTACCCTCCAGTTCCTCCGTCGGGCTCTCTGGTGGCCTTCTATGAGGAAGGATATCCGCGAGTTCACTGCGGCATGTGATGTGTGTGCTCGATCCAAGTCATCTAAGTAACCCGGCGCTGGAGATTTACAACCCCTCCCTGTGCCCAAGCGGCTGTGGTTACACATCGGGCTGGATTTTGTCACGGATCTGCTGGCCGTCGACCACCTGGACACCATACTCACCATCACGGCCCGTTTCTCCAAGGCCGTGCACTTAGTGGCCCTGGCCGGCCTCCCCACTGCCAAGAGAACGGCCTAACTGCTCCTCGAACAGGTGGTGCGACTCCATGGTTTCCCCAGGACGTGGTTTCCGACCGGGGTCCTCAGTTCGTGTCAAGCTTCTGGAAGGCTTTCTGTCCCCTGGTCGGCGCTTCCACCAGCCTGTCCTCTGGGTACCATCCACAGACGAACGGTCAGACAGAGAGGGCTAACCAGCAGCTTGGACGCTACTTGCGCTGCTTCGCTCTGTCCCAGCTGACCACCTGGCCTCGCTTCCTCCTATGGGCGGAGCTGTCACACAACCTCCAGACCTCCTCTGCCACGAGTCTGTCTCCCTTCGAGACCTGTTATGGGTACCAGCCCCCTCTGTTTGACCATCAGGTGCCTGAGGTGGTGGTCCCTGCTTCCCAGACGCTGGTGCGCCGCTGTCGGCTCGCCTGGATCCAGGCCAGTGCGGCCATCACCCGGACCAACACGGAGTATGCCCGTCAACATCGCCGCCGCCACCGGCCTGGCCCCGCCTTCCGGTCTGGCGATCAGGTGTGGCTCTCCTCCACCAATCTGAGGATGCCGGCTGGCTCCCGGAAGCTCACTCCTCGCTTCTTGGGTCCATTCCCTGTCCTGAGGATCATCAATCCTGTCACTTACCATCTGCACCTTCCGGCTGCTCTCCGGATCCACTCGGTCTTTCACGTCTCCCAGCTGAAGCCGGTGGTCTCCCCTCCTCTCCACCCTCCGCCGACCCGGGTGCCTCCGCCCCGCGATGTGGGGGAAGATTGTGTCTACACGGTCCGCAAGGTTCTGGATGCCGCCGGGGACGTGGTTGGCAGTACCTCGTGGACTGGGAGGGGTACGGCCCGGAGGAGCGCTCTTGGGAGCCCACAAGCTCGTTTGTCGACCATACCCTGCTGACTGACTTCTGGGCCCGCCGTCCTGGGACTTCTGGGGCCGTCCCTCGGGGGGGGTCCTGTCACGAACTCCTCCAGCTAACTACATTTCCCAGCATTCTCGCCACCACTTCCCAACATTTCCGCCACCAACGTGGCTTGCCGACATCATCACGCCGACACTATATACGGAAGCACCAGCATTCATTCATTACTCAGTCATCGTTCCTACCAGACTTTGAATCGAGTTCTCAGGACTCACCAGCCCTCAAACCCAACCAAAGGATCTAACCACGCTGTCTACTTCCACCACTCTGCGTCTGGGCCACAGACCATCTCCGCTACGCTTCAGCTCAGCCACAAAACCTGACACTTTTGTATAGAGCACGGAAAAACTAGTGTAATTTAATACACAGGGTTCAAACTCTTAACCACCACTGATCAGATATAGCACACACAGCTAAGAACATAGAATATTTGAATAAAAAAACACTTCACATGTTTAACACTCACGTGTTTAATAAAAAACAAAAAGCACACTGGAAATTACAAAGGTGCTTTTTTTAGCAATTGCACAACAAGAATTTACAAGATCAGCAAATTTAAACATGTTAACCCTGAGTCTGTAGATATTCACTTGTTACAACACAGGCTCAACCAAACAGTGTGAATATTTATTTGCTGCGATTCATTTTGAGAAAAGCACTTCGTGCTAGTGTGACCTTTGCTCGGTTGCGTTTCCCTCTAGTGAAGTCACCTGTGATACTGAACACTCTTTCTGCAAAAGATTGAGAAGCTGGCATTGCCAACATATCTAATGCTAATGGTTTCAGGCTGTGTCACATTTTCCAAGCCAAAACTATTCCCGTTTCACAAGTGATGGACTGTGAGAGCTCTTCCTTATACTGGCTTATCTGCTGTCTAACACTACACCTGGAAGACTTTGGTTTAGGCTTTGCTCCGAATTTGGAGAGAAACCTAAAGACTGGTTGTCTGGAGGAGGAGGAGGCAGATGATGAAGAGGAGGCGGCGGCGGGTGGTGCCGGTTCAGGTCCATTCAGTTCCTCCAGATCAGAGTGGTTCTCCTGTGTCTGAGAGCACCGAACAACATACCCTTCTGCCTGCTTGAGCAGCTCCTGAATGTTATCATCAGCCACATTGAGGAGGGTCTGACACACAGTAGGATTGAGAAAGCAAGCAGCTGCTACAAGTGGGGAAAACTTGTCATCTGAGGGATCTTTAACACATGCAAAAGGTGCACCGGGTTATAAAATGTACCGGTAAAACATCTGTGCGGGCCCGGGACTCGGATCATATCAGTGCAAACCAGACATTGTGAAAATTATAAACAGCCAACAGCATGCTTCACTTTACTGGTCTAGTCCTGGTTTAGAGCGCATGTGCAGCGAGCGGCTGCGACCCAAAAAGTACCAGAACCGCTCACGGCGCATGCGCAATCATGCATCAACA
>SSNQ01034595.1:60760-73577 GCA_006942095.1 Nothobranchius kuhntae | reverse complement strand
CACACACACACACACACACACACACACACACACACACACACACACACACACACACACACACACACACACACACACACAGTTGAGAGCTAGAGGTGTATCAAATGTCCCACAGGCACTTTTAAATTATATATTTATAATTAATGTAAAAAAAAAATTATTTCATCTAGAGGTGGGCCATATCATATATTTCTTGCAGACACCTGATGAAGTTATATGACAAAATGTAACGAACAGAAAAGAAAAAAGAATTCAGAACAGAAACTCACCTCTAAGCAGCCTGGTCCAGAGTTAAAGTGTTTGGACCCACAGCTCTGCGTTGGTGCACTGTTTGCCAGTGTTTGGACTGGCTCCTCCACGTCCTGCTTCTACGTTCCGTTGCTCTGTGTATTTCCTCCGGTGTTTGCTCCTCCGTGTTGTCTGCCCCGCAGTCCCACTGCTCTGTCCCGGTGCTAAATCTGCTCCACCGTCTATGGGTGTAAAGTGTATTAAAGCATAATTTTGTGGTTTTTAAGTCAACACACATTCGACACTAATTGCTAGCTGCTGTTGCTACATTAGCCATTAGCAATGTGAGTTAGCAATTATTCTCTCAATATTTAGCTTGTTAATCAAAAGATATTGAAATATTATTAGTGGTATAGCAGATATCATTTCAACCTATAAACAAGTACGAAATGAAACAGTTAGTTACAGAGGTTCATGTTTTTTAAGCACAGGCTAGTTGCAGAATATAGCCTATAGCATAAATCTCAACCATTGACAGACTTACCTTAAAAAAATCACCTGTAAAAGTTGTTTATGCATGTAGGCTACCTTTATATAGCACAAAACATATTCATAATTTATTTTTAACATAATTTGAACCCAGGAAAAAGGGGAAAACCTACCTATGCAGCCTCCTTTGCCTCCGACCACACACAGAATGAGACTGACTCCTCCAACTCCAAAAGTTGACTTTCCCGCATTTCACAACAAAAGCATGGACGTTAGCAGAACTTGGGCAAGATATTATGAAGTCCAACTTAAATATGTAAGTTCATACGACTCACTTAATATTGTTGAAGCACACAACTAATTTGGTTTGTCGGGCTGACTTAATTTATTGCACTTAATTCGTGAAACATGGATTATAAGTTTAAACAACTTAAAATACCTTTTCATCTCAAAAAACATAAGTTGCTTTTATTACAGTGCTGCTCGCCCGCTATTTCCCTAATAACACACGTTATAGTCATGAAAATACGTTACTTCCGAATTTTTATCCCAACATGACAGAGTTGATACAGTTTTATTTGCCTGTATATTACTTTTCGGGTCATCACGTGTACATTTAAGTGGATTTACCTCGGAGAAAATGGCGAAGTGGCCATTCTGTAGATGCTTCTTCAGATTCGTTGTGTTCTTTCCTCGGAACGACAGTCCACACTCTCGGCATGTAGTTTTGGTAGCAATGTTATCATAAGAAAAATGACTCCACACATCTTCTCTTCTTTTTCGCCCAGCAGTTAACATTTTCCTCTACTCCTTCTTCTTATGCCGTCGATATATTCAGTGAGCTATGTTTAGCGTACCGCCGTGCATACCTGCCCCTTTATACTATTCGGGGTCTGTCTTCACTCACGTCCCGCACGTTCACGGCACGGCACGCCACGCCCCTTGTCTTCTACTAAGTTCGCGTCTCACAACAACACAATAGGCGCACCGCACCATAGAGCGCCATCGTGGATTTTCGTCTCGTCTTTCATTCGTTGACTAAAAGTTTCAATCAATTTAATTATCGTCTTCGTCTTTTTCCAAGCTTTTATTTTGAAATTTTGTTTCACTTTCGTCTGTAAACATATTTTCGTGACGAAAAAAAAGACGAAAATATTTTGTCAACAAAATTAACACTGGTTTGGACCAGGTGGATGATAGACCACAGCACAGTAGAACGGGTCCTTACGCCCGACTTTAATCAGCTGCAGTTCAAAGGAAGCAAAGTGACCAGAGGTTGTAGAGCTACATGGAAGATGGTCTCTGAAAACAACAGCTAGGCCTCCACCACGACCAGAACCCCGGGGCTGGCTAAGAAAAGAATAACCACTCGGGCAGAGTTCAATCAGAGCAGAATAATCAGATGTTTGCTGCCAAACTTCAGTCAGAAACAGAAAATCCAGGTTTTTAGACAGAATTAGATCATTGAGCAGGAAGGTCTTATTGTTAACAGAGCGGGTATTTAATAGAGCCATGCTGAGTGAGGAGGAATCAGAAACTACAGAAACAGCTGGAGTTAGTGGACGTAAATTAGCAGGGTTAGATCCACGGTGTTTATAAAAACCACTTATGGAGGGAACAGGAGGAGAAACCACTGAGGAATGAGGATAAACCGACCTTAAAAAACTTGGACGGAGAAACCGCGTCGCAACGCGGCCTGGCGGGAATGCGGAAGTGGCGCTCAGGTCACCAAACAAAGGAAGAGAAGCTAGAAGATCACGCCAATGTTTACCAGATAAACCACGCTTTAAGAGAAGTCTTATTCTCACCTGGATTCCTGCTCGTTTACCTCTTTTCCTCCGACATTTTCACGGGACCAGATAAACATCGCTGGAGGTGCGTGGCTCTGGACCGTCGTTTGGCTCCGGGCCAGTGCGCCACTCAGGTAATCAAACAGGGATGTACGTCCTCAGTGCATCTTGGGCGGTCGTGAACGAATGGAAGGACAAAAGAGTCTGGCGATCATAGGAGATGGTTGCGGGGACACTACTGAAGAGGATCGCAGACAGGAGCAAGGTGGAAAAGAGGAGGTTAGTGAAGAAAAGTTTGAAAAAGTGGCTGGTGACTGCGGCTAAGCCAAGCACAGGCGCCATCTTGTTGCCGACCGGAAGCGTAGTAGTAAAAATGCAATGTAGTTGCAAGTTGCTTCAAGTTTTCAGAAAAATATTATCTTTTCTTCTTATTCATTTTCTGAAACAACTCTTTTGGAACACCGTCCAAACCATCAAGAAGAGAGGCACATTCAGTTGATATTAGAAGTGTCTTCTGAAGAATTTTGGTGACACTTTTCAACGAAGAAATTCTTTCCTTCAATCTCCTTGTCTGCTGGGATTCCAATTTAAGCTTTTTCTGAACTACATGTAGCTTTTCATTTGCTGACAGAACTCTCCTTTTAAGCGTTTTGGGAGACTCTGTGATTTGATAGCAATGGTCACTCAGGATGCTGTTTGGCTGTAACAGCACAGTGTTGAACTGACCAGAGTCTGAGTCATTCTGGTGTTGAACACTGTGGCCAGAATGAGCAGTATCACACTCAGTTGCTTGCAGAGGAATGTCATCATGTGTTACATTTTGAGTAAGTCTTCACACATCATTATATTGCTCAGATCAACAGCAACTTTTATGGCATGGTCTTCCCCTGCTTCTACATCTGCAACCTTCTTTCTCAAAACTATTTACAAAACCAGCGGGGTTGTCACTTACCTTGTCATGCCTACTTAGCTGTACTATCCTTCTTGGAAGATGTTTTTGACCTTAAAGGAAGAGAAGATTGTAGGTACAGCTGTGTCCTTCAGGCAAAGTCTCCCCTAAAATAAAAAAGGAGACATTCATGGTACATTCATGCACTGTGGTCCTGTCCACCTGTCCAGGAATTTTGGGGTAGAGTATGTGAGAACCTGTCAAAGTCTCTGAAATGTCATATCCCAACCACCCCCCCTCTTTGTTTACTGGGAAACCTGGACGATGTCCCGATTGAAACATCTGTGGTTCACGTGGTTCTGGCTGCCATATGCATCGCTAAGAAAACTATCCTCTTGAATTGGAAAAATAGAGAAACTCTCTGCATTAACCAGTATAGAAATCTTTTTCTAGATCATATTACACTTGATATAGCCTCTGCTTCCACTTCAGATCAATCTCTCTGGGCTCCTTTGATCGGTTCCATCACATAGCGAGGGTGGGGGGCCGTTGATGTTGTCCTGCGGGATGGTGTGGGGGTGTGGGGTCTGAGTTTGGAGTATCCAGACGTTCCCTGGAGGTGGGTTCACTGGGGGTGTCTTGGACTGGGGGACCGTTGCCCCCGTCTGGAGGTGCTTGGGTTGCCTCGGGGGGTGGACTGCTGGCGGTTGTGAGTGGGGCCCCTTGGGGATCTTGGCGGCGGCCATGGGTCACTGCCTGGCAGCTGCAATGCCCCTGGGCGGGTCTGGGTGGGGGCCTGGGGGCTCGGGGTGTTGGGGTGGCCGGCCCCATGTGGGGATCTGGGCGGGGCCTTGGGGGTCGGGTCCTGACATGTATGCTGCCGGGAAAAAGGCAGGAACACGCAGAAGTGCCTGGCCCGGGTTCGGGGGCCTCAGGTAGACCTTGGCTCCTCTGCCGTTCCATCACAGGGGAGGGGGAGGTCCAGGAGGGGGAGGACCCAACCTTACCTGGATGTCCCATGTCTTATATATTCTGGAAGTTGCGCAAATGCAGGGATGGGCATAGATATTCTGCTGGNTGGCATAGAGCAGGGATTCCCAAAGTGTGGTGCGCGAGATGAAAAGTGTAATGGCTGCGGAGCTCAGAGAAGTCTGTCAGGTGTCACCATTAGTGTTGCCAGAAAACTCATTTGTGGGTGGGCCAAAGAAAAAGTAAGTGGGCACAATAAATGTAATTGAAAACAAGTATATTTTACTTGTGTGTGTGTGTGTGTCCTCCACATGTGCCCTAACTTCATAATAACAATGCGCCGAGCTTCAGCACTCTGGCCTGCGCACGCCGATATGTTCCGTATTTTATCATTTTTAACGGTGTTGGAGAAATCTGAAGGTGGTGAGCCATTCTGGCAGATTGTAATTAACACCTGTCTCATGCAGGTGTTCTGACACTGTAAACCTCACACGCGCTGAAGATCTGAAGTTTAGAGTGCGTCTGTCAGAGGTCAGACGCGATCCAGCGGAACCACGGCTCACGGGTGCACAAGTGAGCACATCTGGGCTGGGCAGAAGTTTAAATAGCACCAATAACGAGACACAGTGACTTAAACGCTGCAAGTTGTGAAGCGCGTTCCATCCGCGAGCCGCATCACCAAGCGAAAAGTGAATGCGTCAAGCATAAACCAAGCTTCGTGGAGCTGTGCCGCGCGCGCACACACACACACACACACACACACACACACACACACATACATACACACACACACAGATTCAATAAGTGCACGCTGCGCAAACTGCGGCGCGCCGTCAGACTGAAGGCAGAGATGAGCGCTGCCTCCTCTGTGATAAAAACTTTTAAGAGGTTTTATAACATTTTTCATTCCAGGTCAAATTAAGATATTAGCTTCTATTTTGGGATGACGTATTAAAGTCGGGTCCGCTCCAGCCAGTGACTCCGAACCTGCAGCATTTGTTATTCCTGTCCGCATGGCAGCGGATCGCAGATTCAGCCACACCATAAAACAGCAATAAGTCGGTCTGAGGCAAAAGTGAACCTCATGGCTAAAGCTTTTTCCTTTTCCCCTATAGACATTTGATTACACACAAGTAGGTGGCCAGCTCAGGTTTACAAGGTATGCGTCTTTTAAATCAACTGTTCCATCTTTACTGTCCTCAGCATCTCAGAGGCATGTAGCAGAGGGCAATATTTTCAGTTCTAGCCCCTCAAAAATTGATGCCTTAGTTCATCATGTTAATTCCTCTTTACGTGTGGCATTAGATGATGTTGCCCCTTTAAAGAAGAAGGTAGTTAGGGACAGGAAGTTGGCTCCCTGGTTTAATTCTCATTTACGAGCCTTAAAACAAAACTCTAGGAAATTGGAGAGAACATGGCGCTCTACGCACCATGAGGAGGCCTACCTATCCTGGAAAAATAATCTTGTGCTTTATAAAAATAAGCTTCGACAAACTAGAACTGCTTATTTTTAAGCACTAATTGAGGAGAATAAGCATAATCCTAAATTTCTTTTCAGTACAGTTGCAGTACATGAAAAAGAACTCCGTGACGCCACAATGGGCGAGGCACGGGTTGTAGCTGAGAGACGGTACAGGGATGCTGACCGACAGGTCAAGCGAAGTTGCCGCCGGGACAAGCGTGCATGGCTTGAGCGCAAGGGCGAAGAAGCACAAGAGGCGGCTGACAGGAATGATACCAGAACATTATACCAGATTGTACGAGAGCTCGCTGGGTCCCCCAGCGGGCAAGGTGTGTCCGTGAAAGACAAAAACGGCCGGACCCTGCCAACGCCAGCAGAACAGGACCAACGGTGGGCCGAGCACTTTCGAGAATTCCTTAATCAGCCACAGCCGATGGAGCTGTTCCCAGCGGATGCTCTACAACCCACAGCTGACCTTCCTGTGGATGTGGGCCCTATAAGGGCCGATGAAGTCAAGATGGCAGTCCAAACGCTCAAAAGCGGGAAGGCCCCTGGTGCCGATGAGATCGCGCCCGAGTTACTCAAACATGGTGGACCAGTCATGATTGCAGTCCTCACCGACCTCATCAACGCGATATGGACGACGACACAAGTGCCACAGGATTGGCGGGAAGGCGTCATTGTCAAGCTGCCGAAGAAGGGTAATCTCTCTGACTGCAACAATTGGCGGGGCATTACGCTGCTCTCTGTCCCTGGAAAGGTCATGTGCCTTGTGATACTAAATCGGCTACGACGGGCCGTCCAGGAGCGTTTGCGTGAAGAGCAGGCCGGCTTCCGTAGTGGCCGGTCATGCACAGAGCAGATATTTGCTCTCCACAACATTATCGAACAGACAATAGAGTTCCAACAGCGGCTTTCAATCAATTTCATCGACTTCACGAAGGCCTTCGACAGCATACGCCGTGAAACACTATGGGATATTGCTCGAGTATACGGCATCCCGGAACGGTACATCGGTTTGTTCCGCAGCCTGTACCACAACTCTCGCTGCTGCGTACGCACAGAAAACGGCTTGACGGAATACTTCGCGATCGAAACGGGAGTCAGACAAGGTTGCGTCCTGTCGCCGCTCCTGTTCCTCCTCGTTATGGACTTCACTATGCGACGGACGCTTGATAAAGGCGACCCTGGCATCCAATGGGGCAACACGAAGCTAGCGGATCTTGATTTTGCGGACGACATCGCACTACTCGCACCTACACAGCGTGGCCTTGTAGAACTCACAACGACCTTGGAACATGAAGCCGGGAAAGCCGGGCTGAGGATCAGTGCTACGAAGAGCAAAGTGATGCGAGTGGGCTATGCCGGTGCACACACAGTGGTTCAGATCAGCCACCAACAACGGCTTGAAGAGGTAAATGAATTCACCTACTTGGGAAGCATAGTCGCATCAGATGGTGGCACGGACCGCGACGTCACATGTCGCATTGGAAAGGCAGCGGCAGTGTTCCGGCGGCTACAGCCAGTGTGGGCGTCTGGGTCCATCGGGCTACAAACAAAAATCTGCCTATTCAACACGATCGTCATTCCAACCGCCATATACGGGAGCGAGACATGGAGGTCGACAGCGGCCATCACACAGCGCCTCAATGCGTTCCAACAACGATGCCTCAGGCGCATCCTTCACATTTCCTACCTCAACCACATCACGAATGAAGCGATCCACCACCAAACGGGAACGCGCCAACTCGCTGAGGTCGTTGCAGAGCGACGGTTTCGGTTTGGGGGCCATGTGCTACGAATGGCTCAAACACGCATACCAAAAGTGGCCATGCTGTGGACCCCAGGACGCGGAAAACGGAAACAAGGACGGCCAAAAATCACATGGCGCAGAACTTTTATCGAAGACCTACGTGCCGTGAACCTGTCATGGGATGAAGCCGAGGCCGTCGCGGCCGACAGAGCTCGCTGGCGATTACTTTGCGCCCAATGCGCCAGTAGGCGCCGGAGGAACTAAGTCTAAGTCTAAGTAAGCCAGGCTAATGGGTGTTTATACAGGAATGAGATCAGACATGTATTTTGGTCCCACGTGACTTATAAACTAGTAGGAACACTTTGAAATGTATTCTGTGGTTTACTGGTAACCAGTGTAGGGATCTAAGAACAGGAGTGATGTGTTCCGTTCTCTTAGTTCTTGTTAGACTCTAGCAGCAGCATTCTGAACAAGCTGCAGTTGCTTCACAGCTTTATTGGGAAGACCAGTTAGGAGATATACCACTTTAAATCAAGTTTTCTTATCCTCCTACCTTTTCAAACATAAAGATTAGAATATTTATCAAATATAACAGAGAAGCCTTTTTCTTTAATGGTGTTTTGCCGCCTCCATCTGGGGGTATTTACTAACTAATAGAAGAACAGATTTAGCTTTTTGTGTCCTCAAATGATGTTTTACCTATTTTAGAAGCAAAGATAAGAAGTTTAAAAAAATTATAGATGTCAAACATCTAATGATGCAGTGGTAGAACTTTCTTTGAGCACACATTCAGTTTGGAACAACCAGAAGAGTTGTCGAGGCGTTCTTTGATGTTGCATGAAGTTTCAGACAGACAAGGGGACGCTTGAATGTTTTACTGAACACAAATTAAAATTCCTCCACTCCTCTAATCCTCTGTTTCTGTCTGTTGCTGCCTTCTTTTTACTTGACTGGTTGAGTTTAGTAAACTGGTGACTTTGTGATGCTGTGGAGACAACCTTTATGGTTTTGGAGATAAAGAGACAGAAACTGTTTGTCTGCTATCTGGTCCCTTGAATCAATGGTGTGTGTCTTGTTGCTGTTACACACACACTGGTCTGGCTGATTGGATCAGGTCCACCCTGCATCAGGGTCAGAGGTCACCTTCTGCAGGAGTTCTGTGAATGAGTATATGAGCTGTAGAGGAAAACCACAGGTTTCAATACTCTGGTTGAGTTAATGTGCCTCATTTAGCTCTTTATAAAAATTTATTATTTAGTTTTAGCTACCTTTTACTCATTTTCTTGATGATCGTCACACAGAACTACAAACATGGCACTTACTTCCTACATCTCTACCCATGGCTGGAACACAGTGAAACACTCATGAACAGGGTCTGATTTACTCGGTGGAGGAGGAGAGCTGAAAAAAAAAACTACCAGATGTTTTGAATTATTTTGTTTCATGAAACATTTTTTTCTTGGAAGTATGTGAAGAAATGAGTTTTGACTGATTTGTATGATTCACTTGAAACGTGTCCAAGAGAGAAGAGGAAATGTGATTTTTTTACATGCAGAGTAAGTTGTATTTGAAACTTTTCTAAAAAGTGTGTGTAGTTGGAGAGACAACTGAGTTACTTTCATGCATTTTTCATACACTGTAGTGTTTTCATGCAGCAGGTGGTGACAGTCCTTGTGTTGTGGGGGCTCTGAACAGTGACAGCAGGGCTCTAGCATCCTACAGGGCAGCCTGCTCCTCAAAGACCCCACAGGCCTGCTGTTGTCGCCACAGAGATATGCTCCGAAGGAATGTGTCCTGTGGTTATGGTCATGGGTTTTGTCATGAAGTACACACACACACACACACACACACACACCTACACACACACACACACACACACACACACACACACACACACACACACACACACACACACACACACACAGGTCTGTGTTCAAATTTGTTCTCTGAATCTGATCCATCCCTCGGGGGAACAGTGAGCTGCAGACACAGCCATGCCTGGGAACTATTTGATGGTTTAACCCCCCCCCCTCCCAATCATGCCCCTCACTGCTGAGTGTCAAGCAGGGAGGCATTGCGTCCCATTTTTAACATCTTTGGTACGACCCAACTATGGATTTGAACCCACAATGTCCCAGTCTCAGGGCAGACACTCATACCAGGCCACTTCTTTTCCAATATTTACTAGTCCTAATACCAGGACACTCTTTTTTGTTGAAAAATGGTGGAGTTTAGGAGTTTTGGTCAAATATAGAATGTGATTTGGGGTTTCCCACAGAGTTTTGTTGATCTGTGAGCTCTTACAGCAGCGGACGTACATGACTCTCAGTCACTGATGCATCAGATGGTATCTGACTGAGGGAGCAGGTTAGTTACTTTCTGAGAGTGACTCAAAGATGTGCTTTAACTTTTGAGTTAATATTGGAGAGGTGATTGTACGTTTCTATACTTCACAAACCTTAAAGCTAACCCAGCTCTGGTTGTTTACTGCATGCCTGCTGCAGCATCATTTTAAGATTTAGGTTTTTTTTTTTTCTGAGGGAGAAGAAATAAACCTCAATGCAACCTGCAACAACACAACACTTGACACACAGTGCAAGATGATGTAACACCAGAATGGCACGAGCCTTCTCAATGATCACTCATTTGAAACACAAATGCACAATTAAAATGAGCAAACAACGCAATAACTAAAAGTGAGGAATAGTTTTTACTCTATTTATTGTTGCTTCTGCTAAATGAGCTAAGTCCTGATGAGAACCCACTCAGAGAACATACATGCTTTGCTAAATCTAGAACAGAAGCAGCTCATTTTCTGGACATGCTTTCATGTAGAAGTCTCTCATTAGAGCTTCGTTGCGTTTTCCCTTCTTTACATCCCTGACGGCTCTCACCTAAAACACACTTTTGTTTTTGTGCACTATTGTTCCTCAGCCCCATCCATTATTTGAAACATTTCTATGATTACGATGGCCCATCATTCCACATTCTCATCCTTCAACTTTAAAATTTCATGATTCTTTTTAATAGCCGAACTTTTATTTTTACATATATTTTTATTCCTCACCATTCTTTTGTCTCTGTGTTATTATTTCGGAATATAACCAGTCACTCCAAGTTTAACATGCATAACATGAAATAGTCTCCTACACCTATCTCCTGCATTAGCTTCTGACTGTAGGTGAAACTCTAGGATTAGAAAAGCCTGACAGCGCTACGTCACACTGTCACTTAACATTCATAGACTCACCCATCTGGACTCCCAATGGGGAAGGCTGTTGTTGTTTTAGCGTCCAGGAAACAGCAGAGAAAGTCGTAGCTAGTAGAAGCTAACCGTAAGCTTAGGCAACTCCACCACACAGCAGAACTCCTCCAGGCTTGTGTTATTGGTGGAGATAAAACATTCAGGTTGCAGAGCAAACAGAGTCAGTGGTAGAATCATGTTGCTGTTAGCCAATCACAGGCGAGATGTCCAAATATCAGGAAATTAGTCCAAATTCTGTCGTGTTCTGCCATTCTCTCCTCCAGCTGACTCCGTGCTGATACAGACACAGAGTACGACTTACAAAGCATTCATTCCTACCAGAGACCTCCTCAAATGTACTGATTAAACAAGCGATCAACACATTTAATAAAAATACTCTAAATCTTCAAATTGTGTTCAGTTTTTAGTTTATGTTGCATTTATGTTTATGTCCGATGAGCCGGGTCGATGGAGTAGATTCCAATTTTAATTAGTAAATTACCTTCCAAAGGTCCAAAACAATTGATATGGTTTAGTGCAACTGGGGTCTAACCAGCAACCCTGTGGCTGTCCTGTAAACACACACGTGCAGAAGAACAGCACACACATGTCCACATGAATTTAGCTACACGGTGCATTCATGACTTACAGCTCATTCTTTACAGTTAGCCTGATTTAGGCTAGGGTGGATGGATGGATGAAGTTTGGTTCTGAATGCAGTTAAATGAAATAATGCTGTTTTCCCGTCATTTAAAGGATCAATTAAAACCACACTCCTCTTGAAGGTGATCCACGTTCAGCAGCATAATGAGTATATGCTGCAGACACAGGAGAGCTTTGATTACAGCTAATTATGTCTAAATACCATCTTGCCTGTTTCTAAAGGTTAAGACATTGAAGGTTTTTTGTCACGTTTATGTAAATCTTTATTCTGGTTTCAGATTTAAAGTTGAACAATTCTAAATGTTTGCATAAAAACAGTTCATGATCATTTTATGATGTAACTCTCTGTTTTAACAGAAAAAAACATCAAAGGTAGAGGCATAAAATAAGTTAATCACTTTCAAATTTACATTTAGGTTTTAATTTCACTTCAGTAGAGTTACTTCTGTCCGGTGGCGGTCTAGGCTGTGGCTCATAGCTCTGAGTCAAGGGGTGTGTGGAGGTCGAAAGCACCATCTCCGACTCTGGAGTTTACACTCCGGAAGAGCCCTTTCCCAAGCTCTCGCCTCGTTCAGCTCCCCTGAGGACCGGTGGGTGAATTATGAAAAAATGTTTCTGTGCAGGCATGCAGCAAAACAGGAGAGGAGAGATGAGACAACAACGCTGTGATGGGATTTCTCCAGAGATGTCCATAAAATATAAAACAGAAGGGAAAAAAAAACAGAAAGAAGGCAGCAGAGGAGGAGATTTGGAGGCTGTGGGTTGAAGGAGACATATGATCTGCTGGGGATGATGTTAATGAGCTGAAAAAGCCAGTTTAGACATGCGAGGTAGGCTGTTCCAGAGAGAAGAGATTTTAGAGTTCAATAAAAAAAATAAAACCTTTCATTCTCCAAGTCGGTGGAACAGGTTCTGATAGACATCAACATGATGATGGTTCGTTTCTTTCCTCCAGTGGTCATTCCCTCTAACCTAGTCGTCACACAATCATCTCACCTTTTCTTTTGTTATTACACTTTCAATACTATACCAAATACAGTGAAACACCACCGTTCAACAGTCGTGACTCATTTCTTTATGTTTTCCTTCCAAGCAATGTCCTGTAACGGCCATCTTGGACAGGTCTACACCACACTGTCACTTATTTATAGACTCACTCATCTGGACTCACAACGAGGAAGGCTGTTGTTTGTTTAGCAGCCAGGAAACAGCAGAGAACGTCACAGCTAGCAGCTAACTGTTAGCATTAGCAACATGGAGATTAAACATCAATGTTGCAGAGCAGAATCAGTGGTAGAGTTGTGTTGCTGTTATCCAATCTAAGGTGAGATAT
>SSNQ01034595.1:50760-55760 GCA_006942095.1 Nothobranchius kuhntae | reverse complement strand
GCTCACCAGTTTTACTCACCGTATCTTTGAACTGCAGACCCTAACCCCCAGAAAATAACCCCAGCTCAGACCCAAGCCTCCTTGCCCAGAAGTATCTGTGCTAACCACCTGTTGAACGTATATTTTTCATGGAGTAATATTTTCAACATACTTTCAGCTCCCAGTAAGACAGACAGTATACACATATATACACAACATGGCATGTGACGAGTTTGAAACCACAATGGTCACTTGTTTTATATTTAGAAATGCTTGATGAGCAAAAATAAAGGATGCAGGAAGACATGATTTGTTTGTGGAATCCCCCCCCCCCAGTTCCTGTCTGACTCTGTGGCTAAACCAAGTTTGAGTGCCGTCTCACGTCCATCCTGCTCTTACGATCATTCTGACCAAGGACAGCAATCAATGCATTTAGACAGCACTGCACTGTACATGCACTATGCATTTAAGTGTGTGTGTGTGTGTGTGTGTGTGTGTGTGTGTGTGTGTGTGTGTGTGTGTGTGTGTGTGTGTGTGTGTGTGTGTGTGTGTGTGTGTAAAAGCCATGTGGAGTGTTTGTTATTTATAAAGCATATGTTGTTAGATTTGCTCCAGAATCCAGACTTTGAAAAAATATATATATATTACAGTTTGATTTATTTGACACCAGTAGAATGTTTATTTTGTTAATTTCTCCTTAAAAGCCTAACGTTTTAGTTTAAAATTAATATTTTTCATTCATGCCAATATATAAAGTTACACATTAAAGACTGACAAAAAATTTATTTGTTTATCAGAATAAATATCCATAGAATTAGATGGAAATTAATAACGTGATTGTTTCCCATCTAAACAGCCCCAGTCACAGACAATTCGAGGGGGAAATTTTTCTCTTGTTACACAGCAATGTAACATCTGTATATTATACAGCTAATGCTTCAATTTTTCCAATCTTAACCAAAATATGAAGTAATGTGTGTGTGTACCCTGGAGTCCGTGGTGAAGTGATGACTCTCAAAGTGTTCACTGCACAAGCGGGAGTGTGAATTGGGAGTCCAGCACTGTCTTCTTTGGTTGCTCACCCAAAGGTCAAGCCTCTCTGGATCACCTAGAGGAAAACTTCATACAAAGAAGTACTTAAGCATTTGGGTTTAAAATACTTAATAGCTTATCATGACCTGTAGTAAACGGTCTAAATTAGGATAAAGATTAATACAAAATGCATACTTTATAAAAACAATATAAAACGAACCACTTGAGTCTGTCGCCTTATTGGATAGGATATGAACCTTTTAATAATCAATTTTATTAACTAATTTCCATTTTATTAAACTGCACTAGTTCCCATGAGACCAGGGGACCCGGTCGCGGCTCTTTGTGGACAAAATAGTTATTTAGTCACCCCCACCACCGCTATTTTACAAATATGCAAAAAATAAAAAAACGAGCGAGTTTATCTGATGGCATACAGACTTCTGGAGACTAACATCAAGCATCAACCAACTCACCGAGCTGCAGTATTTCTGCGGTCAGGTCTATCTCCGAGTCTGAGAGCTCCACAAGCGGTAAGCCCACACAGCAGCCAGGCGCCAAAGCGGTCAGAGATGCGCCGGGCTGACCGCTGGGGAGAACCGGGTGGAAGAATGGAACACGGAAGTGTCCCTCCGAGAGCTCCGTCATATTTCAACCCATTTTTATGTTAAATGCACTGGGTTTTACCATCGACATATACCCTATTAATTATTTTACCGTATTACATTTCATGGTTAAACACTACATGTTAAAATGGTAGTTAGCTAGCTACTTTGATAAACTCAGCTAGTGCAAAAGCGGCAGTGACCTAAAATACATAAATATAATTTTACTTACCGAAAAAAATGAAGTGGAGACTCCTTGGACGCTCTATTAGTGCAATTAATGCCACAACAAGTCATTTTGTCCAACAATAGCACAAATATCCAAAAAAGAATACACAAACGCTACAACTACTGGTCTAAGTTCAGAGACTAAAAATCGCGGAACAGTTTTCAGGCGAGGCCGAGGCTCAGACTGAGGCCTTTCCACGGAGCTAGCTCTGTGGTCACGTGGGTCTGATGCTGTGGTCACGTGGGTCTGATGCTCATCAATTAGTCAGAATTTTAGGCATTTAAAACACTTAAACAAAAGAGTGCCAAAAAAATTCACCCCCCAATTAAACCAAAAACATGTTTTGGAACCAGGCTGTAAACATGTTTATTTCTGCTGTGAAATTGGTATTTTTAACATTACAGTCAATGAGGATTTGCTCGTTTCTGACACCAGCCCCCAGCGGATGAGCACTTTTGAGTGGATGAGAACTGCAATTTATTTCATTTCCGCATTGGCCTCAATTTCAGACCCGCATTGTGGGGGCTTGGTCGTTACCCACACATCCTCTGGCCGTCCAATAGTGTCGCCGCCTGGATTAATCATGACATTAATTTAAATCGGGATTATCGGGATCAGGAAGCTCCACAGAGTCAGAACTTCTATCCTACAAAGCCTGGGAACGTGGAAGAGAATAACACTGGTCCAACACTGCCAGCATCTCTACAAGAGTCTGTTAGACAGTCATTGTAGGACAGATAGAGTCTACGTCTAATGTAAACCTTCTACATCCTTGAGTACCAGCCCTATTCGTTTAGTGATTTGTATCAAACACGGATCGTGTCCTCATCAGACTGAAGGACTTTGTGTAGTTGACACCTCCAGAGTCTCCTTCCCAGTCTGGTGGCTCTTCATGTGTGTCTTCAGACAGTGGCTCTGGGTGAAGGCTCTCTCACACAGTTGACACTTGTAGGGTCTCTCTCCGTTGTGTGTCCTCATGTGGACGTTCAGGTGCTCCTGACGAGAACAGGCTTTCCCACAGACGCTACAGATGAAGCGCTTGATGCCCGTATGGGTCAGGATGTGGTTCCTCAGGGTGTTCTTGAGTTTGAAGAGGCGTCCACACTTGGTGCATTTGAACGGCGTCTCCCCCGTGTGGACGCGCATGTGGTTCCTGAGGTCAGTGTTGGTTAGGAAGCCTTTAGAGCAGATGGTACAGACGAAGGGCCTGGCGTCACTGTGGGTCTTCATGTGACTGGTCAGGGAGGAGTTGGTGACGAAGGTTTTGCAGCAGATGTGGCAGAGGTAGGACCGCTCTCGGACTGTGTGGGTCTTCTCGTGGGCCCTCAGCGTCCCCTGGAGTTTGAAGCGTTTGCCGCAGACGTCACAGCCGTAACGTCGTTCATTAGTGTGGGTAATCTTGTGGCGCATCAGAGACCGGAGGTCGTAGAGAGACCTGCCGCAGATGTTGCAGGTGAACCTGTCGCTCTTGTTGTGTGTCTTAATATGAGCCAGCAGCTGAGCCCTCAGCCCAAACGCCTTAGCACACAGGTCACACTTGTGCGGTTTGTCCTCCACGTGGACCCAGTGGTGGTTGTTCAGCGCCGACAAGTAAGGAAAGCTCTTGTTGCAGATGTTGCATTTAAACAAGCGCTTGCCCGTGTGCAGAGAGATGTGGTTGTTGAGTCCATTCATGGAGAAGAAGGTCTTCCCGCAGTAGGAACAGTCCATGGTGTTCTGGTGAGACCACAGGTGCTTCTTCAGCTCCTCTGAAGACGGGAAGCCCTCTGCACACACCCCACAGGTGCTCAGAGGGTCATCCAGATGACGCCAGGCGTGTCTGGTCAGAGACCCCAGGACCAGGAACTGCAGGTCACACACCTTACAGGGAATTTTACTGGCCTTCCCCTTCTCCTGTAGCTCCGGTTTGCAGTCGTCATCTCCATCTAAAGCCTGCTCTCCAACATGAAATTCCATTCCACTCCCCGTTCCGCCTTGATCTGGATCCACGTCCTGTTGCTGTAATGCCGATGAGCCGGAGAGGACGCTCCGTCTTTTACGACATTCAGAAGCAGAGCTGCAGACAAAACGCGTTTCAGCCAGAATGCTGGTTTCTATCAGCTCTGAGGCCTCCTGGTAATTTACCTTGAACTTAAACCAGCTTCCTGCTCCGCCGCTGCACCATCAGCTGGTTCTGGATCCTCCTCACTCTCCTCATCATCTCCTGTCTGGACAGAAACATACTTAAGTATCTTATGTATGACCCAACACCTGTGGACAACATGGAGCCTCCCGTCAGCCATGAAAAGCCTCACAGATCAGCAACAATGACCCAGTCAGAAGGCTCTGAGATGTTGGTAAAACGTAGCATTAGGGACAAGAGTCGGGAATGTCAGGAAGACAGAAACAAGGCTGGAGACAACACTCACCCCGGTTTCACACTGCAAGCATCAGCGGAACGGAGCGGCAGCGAAGCGGCACCGCTTCAAATAGAATCCAACTATAGTCTATGGAGTGTTTCAAACCAGCCGCGACGCGGCAATTTTCAGCCGCGTCTCAGAAGCGGCATGCTGTGCCACGCCGAAAAAGATGGGATCAATTTCTATTTTTTCCGCGAGCCGCTTCTGGGACACGTCAAAATCCGCAGTTCACATAGTGCAAGACAGGAAACCACACTGTTTCAGTGTAAAATCCCCGGTTATTTTCTAAATAAAATGCAACGTTATATGTAACTTACGTCAGCACGAGTGACCGAACGGCTTTGATTACCACCAGTTTCTTTCGAGAAGTGCAACGGTGTGATTCCTCACGGGGGTTGTGATCTCTCGATGAGGAAGGATGGCGGAAATCTCGACGTAATTCGTTGTCTTGCCAGGAAGGTAGGGCTGGGCGATATGGCCAAAATTTCATATGATGATATACATCACAATACAACAATTTTTCTGCTAATTTTATTTCAATGAATGAATAGTTTATATAAAATTGCAATGTGGCAATGCAGTTTGAAACGATATACCAAACAAAGGTAGTAGGAACCAAATATTTATTTTATTTAGAACTTTTCTCCAAGCAAGACGTGTAGGTCATGTTAACATCTGCCAGTAAAATAATTCAACATGTAGCAGCAGCCAGCTTCAAGAGTAGCCACCCAGACTTCTCCTGCACCACCATCTACA
>SSNQ01034595.1:16425-36719 GCA_006942095.1 Nothobranchius kuhntae | reverse complement strand
TATCCACCTGGGATTTGGTCATCCTGGATCTTTGTTTCCACTCTGCTTTGTCTGACCTGCAGAGTACGTGGGACCAATGATCGGGCCAGCGTGTCTACCTCCGGACCATGGGTCCCTACCAGGGGCGTGGCTAGCTTCTCTTAAAGCGTGGGTGTTGAGATCTGTCCGTTTGTGAAGAAATTTTATCTTTAAAAGCATCAGTCTGGTGCATTTTGAGAAAAACAAGTAATAATAATAATAATAATAATACATTTTATTTAAAAGCGCCTTTCTGGTACAGAATAAAAACAAATCATTCAGTAAGTAAACAAACGTAAACATGAACAAACACGGCTCTCTAAAATTCAAAGCTGACATGTGGTCATGAAGAGGTGAGTTTTGAGTTGTTTTTTGAATTCTGTGAATGAGTTAATGTTCTTGATGAGAGGGTGAAGGGAGTTCCAGAGTTAGGGAGCGGTGCAGCTGAAGGCTCTACTCCCCATGGTGCTGAGACGGAAGGAGGGCACAGAGAGATGAATGGAGGAGGAGGACCTGAGGGAACGAGACGAGGTGACGATGTGAGGTAGTGAGGGGCGAGGTTATGGATGGCCTTGAAGGTGAGAAGGAGAATCTTGTAGTTAATCCTGGTGTGCACTGGTAGCCAATGGAGTTGTTTGAGGATGGGGGTGATGTGATGAGAGATGGGAGTTTTAGTGACGATGCGTGCTGCTGCTTTCTGAACCAGCTGGAGCTTACGGAGGGTTTTCTGAGGGAGGCCTGAGAGAAGAGAGTTGCAGTAATCGATACGTGATGTAACCAGACTATGGACAAGAATAGAAGAGTGGACATCAAGGGAGGGGCGACGACGATTAGTGTTACGAAGATGGAAATAAGCTGACCGTGTGATGCTGTTGATATGAGATGAGTAGAGTAACAGGCTGGTGAGAAAGTATGATTAAGTATCTCTACATGTTCATGGTACTATATTATATGTGATTATATATCCTGTCCTGTCTGGACACCAACTACAGAGAAGTCCTCTGATGCATCCATGCTGCTCTGTACCAGACCTGTATGATGTCACTAGTTCCTAAAGAACCAATCAGCTGGCAGAGCTGCTGTTGAACGCGTGAGTGTGAAGAACTTGTTAAAGTACGTGACTCAATTTAAGGAACAAAGTAGAATGCAGCTGTTGTTGTTTATTTGTTGTTGTTTATAGAAACTAACTGCATCTGCAGGGCTTCAGGCCCAGGGCAGTTTTAGACGTCAGACCAAACCACATCCAGACCTGTTATTAATAATATTGTGTATTATTTACACCAATCAGAACATTCAGTAGTGTTCACAGACATCCAGACCTTAGAAATGAAATGAAACCAATATTAAAATGAAAAATGATTGTTTCTTCATTAAAAGATCAGTTATCTGTGAACGCTTTTTATACTTGATGTTGTCCAGCTGAAGCAGACATCTGCTCATTTCTAACGGAGCTGAGCTGTGGGAGATGCAGCGATGCGGGCGTTGTACCGGTCTGCCGTGGTGAAGAGAGCTGAGCCAGGAGGTGAAGCTCGTGATTTACCGGTCGATCTACGTTCCTACCCTCACCTACGGTCACGAGCTTTGGGTAGTGACTGAAATAACGAGATGGCGGGGAACAAGATGCTCTCTGCAGGGTTAAAAAAGAAACCGTTTAAGGTAGTCCAGGATTTTACACACCGTAGCCTGTAGCTGTTCGCCAACATAGAGCATTCTTGTCACCTCAAGGGAGAGAACGTCTAATTTAGATGTATTTTTAAATGAACAGCAAAGGGGGTGTAATAAACACGTGTAATGTGCGCACACTGGCAGGCATGTGCAGAGGGGGGCGGGGGGCGCTTGAGACCCTGCCCCTTTTGTCCGAAGTGCCCAAAGTGCCCTTTTTCCGGTCGTTCGTCAGATTTTACCGTACAAAACTGTTATACTGTGATACAAATCGGGCACTAGGACCGTGCGGAGGCAGCTGCCTCAAGCTGAAGCCTATTTTCCCTTAGACCCGCCTACAAGCTCACTGATTGGCTCTGCCGCATCATACTAACGTGTGATTGGTTGTCCCTGCTGTCGCTCTACCTTGTAGCCATGGAGACGACAGACCGGTGATTTCCCTGCGGACAGCAGTCTGCGTTCATCTAACTGTTTTTTTCTGCCTGCTTCACGTCAGCTGGATGGATTTTAATATCAGAGCTTTTGTTTACGTGCGTTTGAGTCCGTGGTTAGTGTGTGTGGGGCAGAGTCAGGTAGCTGCATGTCTGGGACAGAAAATAAGACATGAGAGAGACTTCTCCTGAAGTGTTGAAGAAACTCACAAAGAATCACGGATGTTTCTCACTCTAGATTCTCCGTGTCATAACTTCTGAATTACTAATCGAATAAAAATACTTCAAACGGTTTCTAAAAGTACACAAAACGAACTTTCCAACGAGGTATTACATGATGTAATTCATGGTACTCCAAAAATCGCTATTAGAGGGAAACCAGCTTTGCAGCGTCACTGAAAGAAACGGTGTGAACCGCGACGGGAGAGCGAGAACCAAAGGGAGGAGATGATCTGATCCTCTTCATCAGCAGCTTTTATAAAGTTATGGAAACGTCACAAATAAAATCCACCTGCTTGGTCAGGTGTCCCAGAAGGCTGTTTCTGTAGATGGTGACATGAGGAGGGACAGATTAAAGTCACACTGGTTTTTATTTGAACACTCAACTGTTTACTAAATGATTCAGCTTCATTCCAGCATTATTTATACGTACAATAAATATTTATTTAGCTGAAAATATCATTTTATCAGTGCAGAATTTTATTAGTTGACTTTTTGTAATGAAATGTTTAGATTTAACCTTTAATCTGCTTATTGATCTTCATGATGCTGGTAGAAATGTAGCTACAGCTGTGGAGTAGCCCATGAGTGTTATTTTATGATACCTAGTATTTATTTTACTGTATCCCGTCCTCTGGACCAGAGCGTAGACCTGTGGTCACAGACAGGCTGCAGTCATTAAACTGGTAAACATGAGGTCAGGGGTCACACTGTTTTCTGAGTGTTTGCAACACAGTTCTGAGTTTAAATAGTTCTTTTGACAGTTTGCTCGTCATTTTGAAGTTCCTGTTTAGTAATAAATGTAAAGAAAATTCAAATCTGTTTATTTTTGCCATTTAAGCTGCAGTTTTACAGACTTTAATAAACATAAACACAAATACAAACCAGACACTGAAAGCTGAGGTTGTTCTGAAAAAAGGAGCAGAGTTACAAACATTTTACACTTTTATTACAATTTTAAAGCCATAAAACAAAAAAATACTTGTTATATTTATGGTCATAAGAGGGTTAACAGTGATGAATGTTCCGCCTCCCACAAAGAGATGGTAAAAGTGAATGTGAGCATAATTATATACGTTTTATTACTTTATTATGTATTTTTTATTATTGACTATTACTCCAAAGAGTTCAGATGAAGGCAACTGGACTTCTTTGGTTTCTTTAAAACATTTCACTTCTCCTCTGAGGAGCTTTGTCAGTTCTAACTGGAATATGGGAGAGTCAAGCTCATAAGCTGTAGCTGTCTGTTGTTATTTAAAGAGCAGAAACTACTCTGAGTACCCCGCCTCTCCATCTCCTGATGAGTCGTTAGCCTCTACTGATGGTGAGTCATCGTGTTGATTAGATGCAGGAAGGTGTGACCTAGACTGAAACTGAATGAGATTCAAAAAAGTTCTAATCTTTTAAACAACGCTGTTGGTCCTCTTGGTCCTTGTTCTGGTTTTCTAAAACCCGGTGTTAACAACCTTGGTGTGTTTTTAGACGGTTCTTTTAATCTTTACAGACAGGTGAGTGCAGTGGTCCAATCAGGTTTTTATCATTTAAGGCAGATAGCAAAGGTGAAGCCATACCTTCCTGCTAATGTCCTCGAACATGTCATCCACCCGTTCGTGTCTTGCCGATTGGACTACTGCAACTCCCTGTATTCTGGCCTGGACCAGTCCTCCCCACACCGACTTCAGCTGGTCCAAAATGCAGCGGCTTGCTTGCTGACCGGAACCAGCAAGTGGGATCACATAACCCCGGTTCTGGCCTCTCTCCATTGGCTTCCTGTCTCTTACAGGATCCGTTTCAAAATTTTACTTTTTGTTTTTAAATCCCTTCATGGCCTGGCCCCAGTTTACATCTCTGAGCTGCTGTCCGCTTACGTCCCTGCCAGAACCATGAGGTCAAGCTCTCAAGCTCTTTTAACAGTTCCAAAAACCCGCCACAAGACTCGCGGCGACAGAGCGTTCTCTGTGGTTGGGCCCAAACTGTGGAACAAGCTACCTCTCAACATCAGGACCACACAGAGTCTAGAGCATTTTAAATCCCTTCTTAAGATGCAATTTTTTGATTTGGCTTTTAATGCAGGTTGACTTGAGCATCTTAATAGTTTTTAACAGTTTTTATCATAGATTGTGACTGTTGTGTGCTCATCTTATTTTAGGTTTTTATTGTTGATTTGTTGTATCTTGACTTGTTTTAACTTGTACAGCGCTTTGGTGTAGCTTTGCTGCTGTTAATGCGCTCTGTAAGTAAAATTGACCTTGACCTTGACCAAAGCTGCATTATTGGTACTGGAAAGGTGAAATCTAAGCCCCGCCCCTATTTAAAGTGGGGTTTTCATGTTTTTACATAGATAGCTTCTTTTACTCCTCTCTCAAATCATCTATCTTCTCTGTCCAGAATGTGGACTTTGTCATCTTCAGAGGTGTGTCCCTTGTCCTTCAGGTGAAGGTGGACTGCAGAGTTTTGACCTGAAGAGGCGGCTCTCCTGTGTTGTGTTATGTTCTTGTGTACTTGTTGTTTAGTTTCTCTAATGTAAACATCTGGACAGTGCTCCTACACTGGACTGCATAAACGACCCCACTGAGCTTCTGTTTGGGTGTTTTGTCTTCTGGATGGACCAGGTTCTGTCTGAGGGTGCTGTTGGGTTAAAGTTTACCGGGATGTTGTGTTTGGAGAAGATTCTTCTAAGTTTCTCTGCGACTCCTGCCACGTATGTGATGATGGTGCCTTTGTGTAAAGGGTGCTGTTGTTAGGTTGGTAGCAGAGCTCTCATGTTTAGTGTTAAGTTCAGTGAGATCATGGAATGGGATCAAGAATTTCCTACTGACAGGAAAAAGATCTCAGCTAACATAGCTGTAGATCACACTGGATAAGTCTCTGTGGTGCATTTATTTTACATTTATTTTACTACCTCTTACTAGAGCTGTCTTTAGTAAGCACAACATATCTGTGGTTGTACACCTGTGCAATAGCAATAAAGTATCTTGATTCCTGTTAAATGTACTTCCTGAATGAGTGACCTTTTCAGGCTAAAATAACAAAATGACAAATACAGACAGAAGGACGACTTATTTCTTCTTTTATAACGCGTTGCATCACCACCTGGTATCAGAACAGGACTCAGTATTGGAAGATGATCAAAAATCAAACGACTTGGACTCGGATCAGGGGCAGAAATGTGGTTGTAACATCTCTAGATATAAGTCAGCTTTATAAACAAACTATTATTTATGAACTCACATTAACACTAATGACACTAATTCATATATTTTTATTATGTTGTTTGAACCCAAGGGTCTCATTATCTGAGTTTTATAACTTATTGGATTGCTCTATAGGTGCCCCTTTTTTTACTTTGAGCACCCGCCCCGTCAAAGGTCTCTGCACGGCCCTGCACACTGGGCATTTAATGAGGTGGAAAAAGTAGTGCTGCGTTCATCTCTGATGCGCCACCTTTAAATAAAAAACTGCCCCTGCTCAGCTTGCTGCAGCAGTTCGGCTACTGCATAACCCTCTTTGTAATCTGTCTTCAGAAAATGTCCTGTGGGCTGTGGAATGATACTCTGGCTGTGGCCGAGGATTACCTGTCCACGTGCTGCTGCGGCCCAAATCCAGCCCCTCCACCTCCCAGCGAGACAGCCGCTGCCATGAGGCGTCTGGCCCAGGATATGGAGACCCAGCACCAGACCCGTTTCCACTCTCTGGCTCAGAACTTCCTGAAGCGCTGCGGGCCAGACATCTGCTCTAGCCTCAGGAAGGTGATGGACGAGATGGCTGGAGACGGACACTTTAACTGGGGGCGGGTTGTGTCCCTCTTTGCTTTTACTGGGGTGCTGATCAGACAGCTGCAGGAGCAGAGGACCTCCAGACCGGGGCTGGACCCTGGGCAAGAGCTGGAACCAAAGCTCATCAGCTGTCGGTTGCTGGCGGAGACCATAGCTGATTACCTGGTGAAGCACAAGAAAGGCTGGCTGTTGGAGAATGAAGGATGGGTAGGTTGACTAAATCTCAGTTTCATCAGATTTACGCCTGGATCATATCAGCCGCAAAGCGCTGCCGAGGCTTCCTGCCAGAATTGTTGTGCCTCATGAAAAAAACGCAGCACACCGAAACGATTGCCGCACGACGCAGGCCTTCGCAGCTGATGTGATCGAGGCCGTAGGTCAGCAAGGGCGCGGCGCATGGCCATGCTTCTGCGTCTGATGTGAACGAGGGGTTATGCTTCATTTCATTCAGCAGCTGGCTTCAGCCAGATGGGTGCTAGAACACAGCCGCTCTTCCTGCACCAGAGTAACAGGAAGCCCTTTCTTAGACACTTAGATCAGCTTTAAAGCCGTTTGAAGTGAAATGCTGTTAGTGGTTTTAGCACGAAGAAGCAACTGCAATGGTTTCCTTCCAGTTTGAGATGTTTGGTTTGTCTCCTGCAGGAAGGCTTCAGCCAGTACTCCCACAACACCAGACCAGTTAGTCTGGACTCCTCCATGAAGACAGCGCTGGTTGCTGTTGCTGGAGTTGGCCTGGCTGGGCTAACCTTTCTCCTGGTGCGCTAGCCGTCTGTCCCCATGTCCAACATGTCGTCAGTCAAGGTTTCCATTAGGCACAATTAGTAACAGTCTGAAAATGTAATGTTTATGCAGCAAAACCAGCTGATCCAGTTGTGACATCATCAGGTAAATGTTTGCACACGTCCTGATGAGCGTCAACGCCGTCCTGAAGATTGTAAAATGGATCTGAATGCCTTGAGAAAATGTAGAATGATTTTATTTTCTTTAACTGCAGCTAAACATTTCAGTTGTGACAGCTTTGGGTTTAGATCAGAAAAATAACTGCCTTCCTTTGTTTCCCTGAATTCGGATTAAAAATGTGATGTGTAGATTAATATATAATATTTATGAGAAGAACCATAAAATGGTTATTTCTAATCCACACACAGGTAATCCCATTGCTTTCTACATTTTCCTACATTTCTATTTGTCAAATCTTTTTTTTTTTTTTGTAGATTTGACTTTTTGATGGTGCTAAAACACGCTAAACAGTTCAACCCACCGAACCAGGGACCAATCGGATCACGTTTGATCACTTATTTACATAGGATCCCCTCTTTTGGCTTAAAATGAATCAAACGTTATATTTTTACATCATTTTGTTTTATTTATTTAACCATTTTGTAATAAAATAATTGAATTTAAATTTTTCTACTTCCAGAGTGCTGTCTTCATTGATAACTATATTCTATAAGAATCACTGTGTGGTAACAGCACTCACTGGTGTTACTCAAGCCGCCACAATGCGGCTCAAAAATTGAGGCCAACCCAGAAGTACCGAAAATTGCAGTTCTACTGCGATTGGCTGAAAATTCCTTGGGACAGCAGACAACAGCGGCCTTCGCTTGCCTGAAAGCTAAGTAAGCTTTATTTATAAAGCACTTTTCACAGACAAAAAGGTCACAAAGTGCTTCAAAATTTAAATGACACTTAAATAGGCTACTATAAAATACAGTCAATATACATAAAAAGTCGTATACAGCCAATCCGCATACAAAATATGTTTAGAATGTCCGGAGGAACAATTGGGTTTTCAGATTGCTCTTAAAAGCATCAACTGAGGGTGGGGCGCACGTGAGCATGCACAGTGAGTAGAAGGGTCTTCCACAGCTCCCGCTGAATACTACTAAAATTACTTATTTTGGACCACCTAACCGGTCAGAGACTGGTGGGTTAATTAGTAAGGGACTTTACCACCTCTTGAGTAGATGAATGTCTCCCAAACGACAGTCTGTGAAAGCTGCAACGCGAGGCGACTCCAATAACCCCTCGGCTAGCATAGAAACTGAAGCTAATGCTAACAGCATGGAGACGCTAGCAGAGGCCGTTACTGCGGTGCAGGCCTCCATTGATTCGTTCCGTGGGGAAAGCAGGGCGGCTACCGCTTCTCTTCATTAAATTCTGAGTGTGTGTGGTCAACGAATTACCGACATGGAGGAAGGACTGAACGAGGATGACAAGAGGCTAAATACTATGGAGGTTTCCCAAACGTCACTAGCCAAGCAGAACGAGGCTCTGAGGGAGAAGGTGATGTATTTGGAAAATTACACGAGACGGCAAAATATACGCATCTTGGGAATTCCAGAGAAAGCGGAAGGGCCGCGACCGACAGAATTCATCGCCAAACTACTTATTGATGTGTTTGGTGAAGACAACTTTGAGAGGCCACTGTCGATAGATAGAGCCCACAGGAGCCTGGTCTCTAAACCAGCAGATGGCGACAACAGACCACGGCCCTTTATGGTCAAACTCCACCACTTTCAAACCAAAGAGCTGATCCTGCGCCTCGCCCGACAGAAGGGTCCACCCTTAGTCAACGGATCAAGAATTCACATTTTTCCTGACTACAGCCCAGATGTCAACAAACAACGCTCTGCCTTCCCCGAGTCCAAAAAGAAGCTCCACTCGGCAAATATAAAGTTCGGCCTTTATTACAACTTCCTTTCTGCAGTTTACACACAAAGGGAAGCGCATGAGGTTTACCGATCCCGCGGAGGCGCTGACCTACATAAGCAATGTCTGCTGCGTACAGAGGCCCCGCCTTGCCCACTACAGAGGGTGGCGACTGAGGTAATGTTAATGAGGTGATCAATGACTCGGACAATTATTAGGAGGGGGGAGGGAAAGGAAGGGAGGAGAGAAAGAGAAGGGGGAAATGAGTTGTATTGTCAGTTCTGATCAGTATTATTAGTATTGTTTAGTATTTTCTGACATTTATTCTCTGTTGCACTTTATTTGCTATTTTCTCTTGTTTTTTGTACTTGTTTATACTCTTTAAAAGTGAAAGAATATCACAACTTGTTCAAAGATCTGTTAGAGGGGTTCATTAACGGTTCATATACATAACTGCGGGTAGCATGCAAATGCAGGTTTGCAGTAGTTCAAAGTTTTTTTGGGGGGGATAGCCTTTTAGAGGCATGTTTGTGTTTTATGTTGTAACTATATGGCTCTTGCTCTAGATTTTTTTTGTGCACCCACGGTATTCTGCTTTTTATACAATTTTAATAGGGGAGTAACAGATATACTGGAGTCGACTGGCTCTAATGGCTCAGAGTAATTCTAATCTTATCCCAAGTAAAGATTACTTGAAAATTATAAGTTGGAATGTGAAGGGTTTAAATCACGCTGTCAAGGGAAAAAGGATTTTTTCTCATTTACAACATCTTAGGGTTGGTACTGCTTTTCTACAGGAAACCCACCTTCAAAAGCGAGACCTGACTGAAATTCACAGACAATGGGTGGGGCAACTGTTTCATTCACAATTTAACAGCAAAGGGGAGTAGCAATACTCATTCACAAAAATATTCCTTTTGTTGTATCGGATACCATCCTGGATCCAAATGGTAGATATGTAATTGTTGTGGGACAGCTGTTTCAACTTAGCTTAGTATTGGTCAATATCTATGGTCCAAATTTTGACGATGAGAATTTTTTTAAGAAACTATTCAGCTGTATCCCCAGTCTGGATAGTCATTATTTGATTATGGCTGGAGATTACAACTTTGTGATAAATTCGGTGCTAGATCGCTCCTCTCAATCTGTACATAGACCATCTAAATCGCCGCACACGGTCCAGTTGTTTATAGACACACACAAACTTATAGACCCTTGGAGATTTAAATATTCTATCAAAAGAGAATATTCATATTACCCTAATGTGCACAAGTCATTTTCCAGAATAGATTTTTTCTTGGTTGATCCCTATTTGCTCTGTGACATTATAGAATGCGAATATGACACAATTATTATTTCGGACCATGCCCCGGTTAGTATTAAGATGACTCTTCCCACTCAGAGGACCAAACGGACCTGGTAGCTTGACACGCTCTTGTTGGCAGATTCAGACTTTGTAAAGTTTATTACAGAACAAATAGACTTCTTTCTACAGATAAATAGGACAGATGGGATCTCAGCGTCAACCCAATGGGAGACACGTAAAGCATATCTCAGGTAGAGCCCTGCACTGAAGCCCTAGGTCCTCGGGTCGGCCCGGCCCAAGGGCCGTTGGGCCGGGCTTCGGGCCAACGACTGTGTAATTACCTCGGACACGGGCCGGGCGTCTTTATTTTTAATCGAATTTAAAAAAAAATTGAAACACTTAAACCAGGGGTCGGCAACCTGTTCCCATCAAAGAGCCATTATTACCCGTTTCCCACAGTAAAGAAAACACTGGGAGCCACAGCAGCCGCGGCGTTGTGGGTGGAGCCTACCCTCAGACAGCAGAGCGCTGCTCACAACAGGTGACAGCAGCCGGTACCGGTCGCTCATGTACGTCAAAGCTATCTTTCAGAAGAGGATAATCAATAAAACGATTTATATAAAGTGGATCCAGAAGTTGTAGCCCGTCTCTGTCTACAATATTTTGGTATTTTTCACCCTGTTGGTGGTTTTACTGAGCAGGTGCCACTTTTGTCATACGTTTCTTTTTAAAACATGTTTGGACTGTTCATAATACAAATCCAGGCTCTGTCACGTTTGATTGTTGTAATTAAACTTTGTAGGTGGGGAAGGTCAGAAAAGGATCCGATCATTTTGTTTTTCCCTCATTTACAGTGACGGAGATAACGGCGCAGTGTGCCTGGCTCTGGTGGTAATCAAGTTTAATTATATCTCTTTTCACAAGAAAACAGAACAGTTAAAAGCAGGGCTTGTATTGTGTTGACCGGACAGTTCCCGTATTTGACCGTTTTATTTTGAAGGAGAAAGAATAAAAAGAATTACCCCGACGCATGCAGACAAACTGACACTTTATTCTACGCACATCGCAGATGTAGCTAAATCACTCAAGAAATGATTCCCATCTGAACATCTGAGCTGGACACTGCTCAGTGCACACATGGGATACATGATAGAAAAACAGGAAAACGAGTTCACAAAAGTAAAAGAAAGACACGTAAAGAAGTTAAACAAACTCATAAATAAGAAAAAGATGGAGGAAATACAAGATAACTCCACACCAAACTCATGGGTATGTAACATTTCACAATACAAACTAACAGAAGCAGAAGAGAGCATATTAAAGAAAGGTTTAAACTTTGCAGTCACACCAAAAGAAATACCATATGATGAATTTATTGTAGCAACAGAACTAGCATGCCAACAGATCACAGATGAGGGAAAGAAAGCAGAACTCAGAAATAACGTAGTTGGGATATTAAAAAACAGCCAAATTCAACACAGCAATATTACAAAAGAAGAACAATCAGCCATGACAGCTTTATCCAAAAATTAACAGATAATTATTCTACCGGCAGATAAAGGAAGAACCACAGTAGTTATGGACAGAGAAAAATATAAACAACAGATGAACCAGATGCTAGAGGACAAAAATACATATGAAATACTTAAAAAAGATCCAACAGAAAACATTAAGAAAAACATGAAAAAAATTACTGAAGCCACTACAAGACAAAGGCAAAATAACAGAAAAAATGTACACACATTGGATTTCTACGGCAAACATAACACCAAGAATCTATGGAACGCCAAAAATACATAAACAAAACACCACTTAGACCAATAGTTGATAGCATAGGTACACCAACATACAACATGGCAAGAGATATCAGCAGAATCATCAGCCCGTTATTAGGAAACACAGACCTACACTGCAAAAACAGCATAGAACTGGCAAAAGAACTAAAGGAGATTACAATAGAAGACAACGACATACTCATCTCACATGACGTCACATCCCTGTTCACAAACACACCAACCCAAAAAACCATAGACATAGTAGTTAACAGAATCAGACAGGACAAGACTTTACACAAAAGAACAAACCTCACAGCAGACGACATAGCACAACTGATAGGACTGGTAGCTAACTCCACTTACTTCACATACGACAACACAATATACAAACAACTGGAAGGCTTCACCATGGGTAACCCATTATCAGTGTTGGGAGTAATGCGGTACAAAAGTAATTAATTACTGTAATACATTGCTTTTTGCTGTAAAGTGGTAATGTAAGGCATTACAGGGAAATAAAGTGGTAATATTTACTCGGTACAATTGTCAGTAACGCGGTAATTACAATGCATTTTAAACCCAGAATCAAGATGCGTTTCTTAAAAATTCAAATTGCGGGAAACCCGAAGAAAGATCCAGTATCTGCATATATTACGTCATTTATGGACTCAGCTTTGCGGGCAGAGAGGACGCCGTGGTAACGGCTCAGCTGCGTCCTGCGCGCGGCCGCTGCAACATTCACAAAATCGCTCCACTAAAACAAAATAATTCACTTGCGATCGTTCATATCAGCACATATTCTCTGGTATTTTGTGCTTTTCTGACGTGCTTTGCCTCAGCTGAGTTCATAATCTGTGCCGCGGTGATTTCAACTCATTACTGCTGGAGCACCGCGCATGTGAAGATCCCTTTGGCTGATCGTTAGAAAGTAGGAAGTCTAGGAAACAGTTTTTTCTGGAAGACGGAGAAAAGATGCAGCATGCAGGAAGGTTAGAGAGAGAAAGGGCTGGAAATTATTCAAATAAAATCAAGAAAAAAAGAAAAAAGTAGGTAGATTTCTCCCCAATACACATGTTTACCAGTGAAAAGCAATAATATATAAGCATTTAATATTTATACATGTGATAGAATCAGATCACCCCAGAAGTCAGTCCCACATCCAGGGCCGTATCAAGGCATTTGGGGACCAAGGCAAATATAGGCTTGGAGCCCCCACCACCTCACTCCCTGCTCAGTTAATATAAGATGGCAGCGTGCTGAGAGTACAGATTGTTGTTGCTTTTATTTAATAAACATTCATTTTAAAGCACTGTTATTATATCTGAATGTTTTTAACAGCAATCCTAGCTCAGACACCACATCACCTTCCACATATATGTCATGAGCTCACTGAGTATCCGATTACCAGATTCATATTGAAGTTGTTTTGGTGAAAGTAACTTAAAGTAATGCAAAAGTGGTGTAATGCCTTACATTTTAAAATCAGTAATATTGTAATGTAATGAATTACTTTAAAATGAGGGTAACAAGTAATAAATAATGCATTACAGTTTTGAAGTAACTTGCCCAACACTGCCCGTTATCAGCCACCCTGTGTGAGTTTTTCATGGAGGACCTAGAACAAAAAGCCATAGCCACTGCCCCCCCCCCAAACTGCAAAATAAAACTATGGAAACGCTACGTAGACGACATACTGGGAATCATACCGAAAGGACAAACAGAAACACTAACATAACACTTAAATAACATTGACGACACAGGCAGCATAAAGTTCACTTATGAGTCAGAAACAGAAGGCAGCATAGCATTTATGGATATGAACATCACCAGGCAGACCGACAGGACCCTAAACATAAACACATACAGGAAACCAACACACACAGACCAATATCTATTATGGACATCAGAACACCCCACCATACACAACATGTCAGTAATCAGAACATTATATCACCGAGCAAACATGATAACAGAAGAAAGAGACCGTAAACAAGAGGACAAACACATACAACACGCTTTAAAGACCTGCAGATACCCGACATGGGCGATAAACAAAGGAAAACAACAAACAACAACAGAAAGAAAAGAACAACCTAAGCAAAGAACCAGAAATCCAGAAAGACAAGAACCAGAACCAGTGATAACCCTACCATACATCAGAGGCATAACAGAAAAAATAAGAGCAACAATGAAAAAACACAACATAAACACACCAACAAAACCATACACAACAGTTAGAAACAGACTAGTACACCCAAAAGACAAAATACCAGCTGGACTTAAATGTGGAGTCATCTACGAAATCCCATGCAAACTCTGCAATAAAACATACGTAGGGAGACACCAGACGCCGACTCAACACACAAACAATAGAACATAGAAAGGAGTGTGAGAAAGAAACAAGTCGAAAACACACAAGAGCAGCAAAAGAAGAAGCAGAAAGCACAATAAAGACGTCAGCCGTAACAGATCACTGCATAAGAGAAAACCATATAATGGACTGGGACAACACAAGGATCATAAACATTGAACAACAGAAATACAAAAGATGGATTAAAGAAGCAATTGAGATGAGGAGACGTGGATGTGCTGCTAAGCACATAAACATAAACATAAGGATGTGGGACCATGAACAGGGACGACGGAGTGTACACGTTAGACCGCGCATGGGACTGCATCGTCGGAGAGGGGAGAGCGGGCAGTAGAGGGCGACAACGTCCTCTGCTGCCCGCGGATAAACGGAGAAGGAAGTGATGTCACCATCAGCGNCCCCCCCCCCCCCCCCCCCCCCCCCCCAAACTGCAAAATAAAACTATGGAAACGCTACGTAGACGACATACTGGGAATCATACCGAAAGGACAAACAGAAACACTAACATAACACTTAAATAACATTGACGACACAGGCAGCATAAAGTTCACTTATGAGTCAGAAACAGAAGGCAGCATAGCATTTATGGATATGAAAATCACCAGGCAGACCGACAGGACCCTAAACATAAACACATACAGGAAACCAACACACACAGACCAATATCTATTATGGACATCAGAACACCCCACCATACACAACATGTCAGTAATCAGAACATTATATCACCGAGCAAACATGATAACAGAAGAAAGAGACCGTAAACAAGAGGACAAACACATACAACACGCTTTAAAGACCTGCAGATACCCGACATGGGCGATAAACAAAGGAAAACAACAAACAACAACAGAAAGAAAAGAACAACCTAAGCAAAGAACCAGAAATCCAGACAAGAACCAGAACCAGTGATAACCCTACCATACATCAGAGGCATAACAGAAAAAATAAGAGCAACAATGAAAAAACACAACATAAACACACCAACAAAACCATACACAACAGTTAGAAACAGACTAGTGCACCCAAAAGACAAAATACCAGCTGGACTTAAATGTGGAGTCATCTACGAAATCCCATGCAAACTCTGCAATAAAACATACGTAGGAGAAACCGGACGCCGACTCAACACACAAACAATAGAACATAGAAAGGAGTGCGAGAAAGAAACAAGTCGAAAACAGACAAGAGCAGCAAAAGAAGAAGCAGAAAGCACAATAAAGAAGTCAGCCGTAACAGATCACTGCATAAGAGAAAACCGTGTAATGGACTGGGACAACACAAGGATCATAACCACCGAACAACAGAAATACAACAGATGGATTAAAGAAGCAATTGAGATGAGGAGACGTGGATGTGCTGCTAAGCACATAAACATAAGCATAAGGATGTGGGACCATGAACAGGGACGACGGAGTGTACACGTTAGACCGCGCATGGGACTGCATCGTCGGAGAGGGGAGAGCGGGCAGTAGAGGGCGACAACGTCCTCTGCTGCCCGCGGATAAACGGAGAAGGAAGTGACGCCACCTTCAGCGTCAGCCTGAAGAAGCCTGCAGCTGCCGGCGAAACGTAGCGACAAAACAGGTAAACAAAACTGTTTCTGTGTTTTAAAAAGAACGACAACATGGAATTAGAACGATACAGCAAGAACACACCTAAGATGTTCAGAACAACATCAGGCTATCAAAAATCGCTTCAAGGAATTCTACTCTGAATTATAGTCCTCGCATTCAACATCTGCCCACAATAAATTTGATGCTTTCTTTTCTAATCTGAATATTCCTACGATCGACACAGAATCTAAAGAGTTATTGGAACATAATCTGACATTAGAAGAAATTAATAATGCAATAATGTCCCTTCAGAGTGGAAAGGCTCCTGGTCCAGATGGTTTTCCAACTGACTTTTATGAAAAATTTAAAGACAAACTTGCTCCTCTTCTTCTTGCAGTTTATGAAGAAGCACTGGAGAGAAATATTCTTCCCCCTACTCTCCGGCAGGCATCTATTACACTGCTATTAACGAAAAATAAGGATCCTCGGGATTGCTCATCTTATAGACCGATAAGCTTAACAAATTCTGACGGCAAAGTGTTCTCAAAGGCCATTGCACTTAGACCTGAGACAGTACTTCCTCATATCGTTTCAGGGGATCAGACTGGGTTCGCCCAGGGTCGACATTCATACTTCAATCTTAGACGATTGTTTAATATCATCTACACTGATTCTGGCACTTCATCCCCAGAAGCAGTAATATCACTTGATGCCAAAAAGGCGTTCGATGATATCGAGTGGGATTATCTTTTCCATACACTTGGCAGGTTTGGTTTTGGTCCTAACTTTACTCAGCTTGTCAAGCTCATCTACACGAGTCCAACTGCTTCTGTTAAAACTAATGGGTTGTCATCTGATTTCTTCCCTCTTTTTTAGAGGGACTAAACAGGGAGACCCAATAAGCCCCTTGCTTTTTGTCTTGGCTATAGAGCCACTCGCTATAGCTTTAAAAAGTAATAACATTATACAAGGCATCTCACGTGGTGGCCTAACCCACACTGTCTCGCTCTGAGCAGATGATTTGTTATATTATGTCACCAATCCCATTACCTCTGTCCCAGAAGTCCTTAATACATTGCAGAAATTTGGAAGCATATCCGGATATAAATTAAATCTTACTAAGAGCGAATACTTCCCAATTAGCAGCAATGCTAGAGAGTAACCCAATCTTCCATTTAGGTTGTCAACAGAGTCCTTCACTTATTTGGGAGTTAGTTACAAAATCCTACTCTAGTTTGTTTAGAAGTAACCTTATTCCTTTGTTAGATCAGTGCAAACAAGATATTAAAAGATGGGCGGGTTTGCCATGATCTCTTATTGGGAGAGCAAATTCTGTTAAGATGACTATTGTACCAAAATTCTTATATTTATTTCAAGCACTGCCTGTGTATATAGCACAATCTTTCTTCAAAACATTTAATCAAATTATTTCTTCCTTATGGAATAATAAAGCAGCTCGTATTAGGAAAGAATTCATGGAAAGACCGAAAAATGTAGGTGGGCTCTCACTCCCAAATTTGCGTGCTTACTATTCGGCAGCAAATTTCAATGCCATCACTTTATGGCTAAAAGATCGGACTGATAGGATTCCTGCATGGCTACAGATTGAGAGGGTTACAAGCAGCCCACATTCACTCCCTGCCTTACTCTGCGCACCCCTACCATCACTAATTAATAATATTAAAGATAATATAATTGTAACTCAATCACTGCACATTGTAAATCAGTTCAAGCAACTTCTTGGTTGTCAAAGAATTTCTACTCACTCGCCAATAATGCATAATCACCTCTTTCAACCGTCCTTAATGGACAGTAGCTTTGAAGTTTGGTATGACTAGGTATTCATAGTATTGAAGATTCATATATAAATGGCACCTTTGCAAGCTTCGAACAACTATCCAGGAAATTTGGTTTAACCAACGATCTCTTCCTGCGGTATTTGCAAATTAGAGATTTTACTTGTAAAAAGCTTGCTAATTTTCCAACACTTCCCTCTCCTTCTTGTTTGGATTCTATCTTAAAGGTTAATACAATGAAAAAAAGTAGAATATCATTCATCTACTCCCATATCATGGCTGCTTACAACCCCTCTATCTCATTTTCGGGAACAGTGGGAGAACGATTTGGAAGTCCAGCTATTGGCTGAGGAATGGGATACAGCTCTCTCCAGAATTCATTCCTCCTCCATGTGTTCCAGGCTTGGTCTGACAATTTAAAGTATTACACAGGTTACATTTCTCAAAAGCTAAATTAGCGAAAATATTTCCAATAATAGATCCGCTATGTGATAGGTGTAAACAAACGCCTGCTACTTCTTATCATATGTTTTGGTCCTGCTGTACACTTATTCCTTTCTGGTCATCTTTTTTTAAAGTAATCTCCAATGCCTACAGTTATAAAATTTCACCCTCTCCCTTGGTAGCAGTTTTTGGTTGTTTTCCTGGTAGTGGAACTGCTCCCCTTGCTCGTCTGCAGAGGGTTATCACCTTCACCTCTCTACTAGCCAGGTGCTTGATTCTCTTTAAATGGAAGGCTTCTACTCCTCCATCACATCGTCACAGGATTCGAGATGTTATGCAGAACATTAAGCTGGAAAAATCAGATGTACCCTTAATGGTTTCATCAACAAGTTCCACGAAACCTGGGACCCTCTAATAACTTTTGTGAACAACTTACCTGGCCTGGAATTGGAATATTGAAAGACTACATATCTGCCCTATCTGAATTATCCTGTAAAAACTAACATCGGGTGCACTTTTTTTATTTATTTTTATTTTTTGGTTTGTGGAGGTCGCCGACGTCGTTAGGTCCGTTTTAAGGGGGCTTCAGCCCCCCTAAAATAATCACAAGCCCCCCTATCATTTTGGGTTTTTTATTTTTATTTTTTTCAGTTAACCTTTTTTTATTTGTTCACATCTACATGCTCAACACAATCACGACACGTGTAGTTGGTACAGGAGTTTTTTTTAGTCTGAAACAGAAATTAATAATTAATGAATATAGAACTACACCGTCGCACACAGGAAGTATCAAGAAAGGACTTCCTACCCTTCCTTAACCCCGACAGCGTTGTTGACAAGTCATGGGGCAGGGGTTATACAGCAAAACCTATATGTCGATGAGCAAACCCTGCTCAGCGCTCATGTAAGTCACTCAACATCACATTAGGGTAAGACGGCAACAGCAGCACACCGTTAACATTTCAAGGTTATAGTGTCGCGTGCACGTCCCATTTGCCGGTTCCGTTAAAACCCAGTTCCGTCAGAACTTATGAGACTGTGCATCTTTCAGGGTTCGGTGGGGGTGTCGGTGAGTTTTATCGTACTAGACCCTGGTTTGGGCGTCCTAGGTTAGAATCATATCTTTTATTTTAAAGGTGAAATAATATGCAAGACTTTTCCTTCTGTAGTAGCTCACTTCTTTTTAAGCAATCCCGTTATCTTTTGGTGAAGATACTAGGGCGAAGCCTGGAGAAAGGCCAATCCTTCCAGCAATTATTTGGGTTATTTGGATTAATTGCGCCCCTAGCAGCTTATGTGGATGGTTGGTAACTATAAAATGATTCTTGTTAGTTGATCAGGCTAACATAAAATTATCAATTTATTTAATTAATCCAACCCTCCAGCTGATAGAGACTTTTTCAACTTGTGAATCAGAGCCAAAATTAACCACTAATATTCTGGTTTTATCATCCTTAAGACAACTCGTCACTCGCGGGTGAGGGAGGAGTCAAGCTCCCCTTATCTTAAGGTTTCTTTATATTAATTCGTCACAAACCGTAAAGTAAGTCCTGATAATTCAGGAACTTATAATTAATATGCTTACCTCTGTGCAATTAATGGTCAGGGCTCCCACTCGTGAAGCTTTAGAGAAAACCTGAAATAATCAGGATTATGTTTCTTTTTCAAAAAAGTTTATTACAAAATCAAAAAATACAAAAATGAGTAAATATAAAAACAAACGGTTCCCCCAAGGAGGGATTAATTCTAATGATTAAGAAATAAAGAGTTGATTTACACCAACTCGGCCTTCTGAGAATCGCCCCAAAACTTCTGTGGAATTTCTCTCCCAATCTGCCCCAGCTCTCTCCGAGCTGTTCCTTTTATATCATTCCTGGGTCAGCTTAGACCAGGGGTGTCAAACTCATTTTAGCTCAGGGGCCACATTGAGGGAAATCTAGTCCCAAGTGGGCCGGACCGGTAAATTAACTCATTCACTGCCATTGACTACTAAAGTCGTCATTTGCATTTTTTTACTGTTTGAGCATCAGAACGAGCCCCCGCGCTGAGAGAACAAACATCTCAGCCCTGAAGCCGATCTTCATCCGCATACGTCACACGTCACATGGTCAGGAAGCAAACCATCCATGTGTTAGGAGATCGTTTTGGGCCGTTCCTGTAAAAAAAAGTGAGGTGCGAACTGGAAAAGCAGCTGCCGATCACAATTCAACAACGGATTATGAAAGAACGGATAACGCTCGAAACACGTGGATTCTTCCTGATGGAAGAGGTGAGTCTCCGCTTTGTTT
>SSNQ01034595.1:0-14157 GCA_006942095.1 Nothobranchius kuhntae | reverse complement strand
TCAGGGTTCGGTGGGGGTGTCGGTGAGTTTTATCGTACTAGACCCTGGTATGGGCGTCCTAGGTTAGAATCATATCTTTTATTTTAAAGGTGAAATAATATGCAAGACTTTTCCTTCTGTAGTAGCTCACTTCCTTTTAAGCAATCCCGTTATCTTTTGGTGAAGATACTAGGGCGAAGCCTGGAGAAAGGCCAATCCTTCCAGCAATTATTTGGGTTATTTGGATTAATTGCGCCCCTAGCAGCTTATGTGGATGGTTGGTAACTATAAAATGATTCTTGTTAGTTGATCAGGCTAACATAAAATTATCAATTTATTTAATTAATCCAACCCTCCAGCTGATAGAGACTTTTTCAACTTGCGAATCAGAGCCAAAATTAACCACTAATATTCTGGTTTTATCATCCTTAAGACAACTCGTCACTCGCGGGTGAGGGAGGAGTCAAGCTCCCCTTATCTTAAGGTTTCTTTATATTAATTCGTCACAAACCGTAAAGTAAGTCCTGATAATTCAGGAACTTATAATTAATATGCTTACCTCTGTGCAATTAATGGTCAGGGCTCCCACTCGTGAAGCTTTAGAGAAAACCTGAAATAATCAGGATTATGTTTCTTTTTCAAAAAAGGTTATTACAAAATCAAAAAATACAAAAATGAGTAAATATAAAAACAAACGCTTCCCCCAAGGAGGGATTAATTCTAATGATTAAGAAATAAAGAGTTGATTTACACCAACTCGGTCTTCTGAGAATCGCCCCAAAACTTCTGTGGAATTTCTCTCCCAATCTGCCCCAGCTCTCTCCGAGCTGTTCCTTTTATATCATTCCTGGGTCAGCTTAGACAATGTAAGAGTCACATATATCATTATCTCATGACGGTGAGGTCATGAGGTCATTTACCAGATACACTTTTTAGCTCAATATAAAACATCTGGTGTCAGTATTACTTCATGCAGCATTCACATGAGGGCACAAAACGTTACATGCAGTACTCTTCATGGGAGCACAGGTCATAAATCTTCATGTTTGTAGCAAATTGTAGGTCTTCCTTCAGCATTCCTGGACCCAAATGGGCTGTCTTCACTCTTCTCCATTCCTTCTTTTCCCGCCAGAGGTGGATCCAGGGGTGGGGCCATGGGTGGAACCAGGGAAGCCAGCCTGCCTCTTGACCCTTTGCCTAGTTCTGTCCCCGACAGCAAGTTCTGAACCCTTGTCCTTCTGACCCTTGTGTGACCCTTGCTTCTGACCACTGTTTCTGAGTCTTGACCTGTTGGAACTTGCAACAATAGTTCAGACTTCAGAGAGAGGAAAATGCTACCGCACCGACATGCTAACGCTAACTCCGCTAGCATGTTTACATGCCGCATACCATAATGAAAAGCTTTCATGTCAAGTAAAATGATCGGAAAACTCCCCTGAAGTGACATGATTAACGAGCCAGCCAGTTCATTGAGTGACTTAGTGCCACCAACTTGAGCGTACAGTAATGAGTCTGCACAAACAGAACCTGCTCTGCGCTTGTGTGCAGCAGCTGCAGCCCGCTCTGTGGGCTCAACTCTGTCTCTGCGCATGCAAATCTCTCCCTTCTTTCAACAAGTAGCCTCTCCAGCAGTCACTCACAGACAGCTCTGTTTTATCCAATCAAAGCATGTCCAGGAAACACTGCTTTACAGAAAAACACCCATTTAACAGCTTATTGAACTGCTTTCTGCTGCTGGTTAGCTACCAGTCACCATCCACTGCCTGCAAAATACTTTGTTGTAATTCATGTGTCATGATTAGAGTGACCATATTTGACTTCCAGAAAAGACACATTGCCCATTCCTAAAACTGTTAAATTGCACTCTTTTCAGTTAAAGAGGACTTTTAATTTCAACATATAAAGTGTTTCTTCTCTGTTTGGTCAGACATAAATGATCCCTTGATGTGTAAAAGGAAGTGAACAGTGGAAATGTCCCAGGAATAGAGGAGGGTTAATCAACCTAATTAAATATAATTATATAAAGTCCTCTTTATCTGAAAAAAGTGCAATTTTCCTGGCAGTATTTCCTGGACATGCTTTGATTGCATAATGGAGAGCTGTCTGATTGGCTGACTGAGAGGCTACATTGCTTTGTAAATTGCAAATTGAGCAACAACAGGGAGAGATTTGTGCAGACAGAGACGGAGTTGAGCATGCAGAGAGAGGGCTGCATACGACTGCAGAGCAGGTGTTGCTCTTGCAGATTGATCACTGCACGCTCCAGTTGGTGGCACAAAAATCACTCCACACTAAAAACCTGAATCAGAATATGGCCGAATGTGTATATCATTGACCATTTTTCTATATTATATATTTTTTCTATATTATATATATAATATATTATAGGTACATATATGTATCTATAATATAGTAAACAGCCAGTTTTATATATGTCATATATTCAAAAGCTACATCAAAACATATATTAAAACCTATATGTTTATGACTTCTTTCCATGTGGGTTGTCAGTTGCTTAATATTTCCTATGTTTACCTATGGTAAAGAAAGGAGATATTGTACTTGTCTAACTTTAACATAAATTTTGGCAGCTTAATGTGACGTTATGGAAAATGCCATCATAATGAGCAACCAAACATAGGCTATATTAGGCTAACAGTTGACCATATTCTGTCCCATTTATCCACCAATGGCTGTTTCAGTTATTGTGAGTGAAAACTAAATGGCATAGTAGCATTTGTCTTGGCATTAGAAATTGAAAATGTTTTTCAATGTGTTGGCTAGATGGATATACGAAGATTTTTTAAGAGAGTGAGTGAGGAACAGGAGAGAGAGCAGGTGGTTGATGCTGAGGAGATCTAGCCTAGTGAACTAGACCAAATTCTTGCTTTGCAAAGAATGGTCTAGGCATGCTCCATTGGAACCTCAGCAGCTCCTACCAGGACTCTGGCAAGCCAATCACAGCTCTCTAGAGGGGTTTCAAACACATAAAGAGCTGTGATTGGTCCATAATGGTGGGCCAATCATAGTGCTTTATCTGCTTAGTGAACAAATCACAGAGCTTTATCCGCTTTGTGGGCCAATCAGGGCACTCTATATGCCTGGTGGGTGGGATGATGCAACAGAGTGAAACAAGAGTATGTCACATTCATTGTCCAGTGGAATGCGGAGATCATTTGAAAGACAACGGTAGAACCCGCCCCACAACCGAGAGCCGTCAATGGAGCGTGGCCAGACTAAATAATACATTTATTTAGTCTGGCTTGCCAGGCTAGAGGAGATCTGCATGGTCAAGGTCAGTGATCTACAGCGAAAACAGGGGCGAGTGCACCTTTACGAGCATTTACCTGAGCACAAAGTTCCCAAGCAAAACTGAACAGTTTTCTATTTAGGAGTGAACAGGTAAGAGACCTTGATAAAAAAAATAACTATAATTATCATCTGACCTGCAACCTTATGTCAAGTTGTATCTGTATAGTTGACTTTCTGTATTATAAGTTCTACTACTTGCTGGATATTTTTATATATACTGTTATTTTGTCTTGTAATAGTTAATTACACACTCCTTTATTCCATATCATAGCAGTGTTATTCATATATTAAAACTGTCAGCTGCACACTCATTTGGCAGAATAAAAGTTTGACAATTATTCATTTGTTCTTTATTGTCACATTTCAATAACATTTATAATTAAACAAGTTGTAATTAAACAAATTAAATAAATGACTACAACCTGTTAAGTGCAGTAGACTGAAATGAATAGCTTTATTTGGAAATATAACATATCTAATTTTTAATGGACTTATATAAAATCTTTCTTCAACGTAGACCCCACTAATGAACTGAATAAGTGTTATTTTTATAAAAAGAAGAGAGAAAATGCACAAAGGTAGGAAAGGAAAAGAAAGTGATAAAATTATAGGTTTTGTTAAATGTTCTTCAGATAATGAATTAATTGACAAAGTTTTTGCAGGGTGTGACAAAAAACGTTCAAGGTCAAGCTCCTGGGGCTAAGCCCCCCCATGTCTCAATCCTAGTGACGTCCATGGTGGAGGTCCTGTGTGAGTCTATCAGAGGTATGTCAAGTAATCATCTGTTTAGTTAGGTTATTTTTATTTATTTATTTATATTCTGTATTTTTCATATCTGTCTGTACTATCATTATATGAGGGGATAGCTTTTTCTTTATGGCTATTTGTAAGAAAAGTCATGACTGATATGTCTGATAATTGAACAATTATAAATAAAGTGTTAAAAAAAGCATCAACTGAGTCGAGTGAATGTAAGAACAGAGGTAACTCATTCCAGAGCCTTGGTGCGACGGCCTGGAATGAGCGATCTCCTCGTGTCTTGAATCGAGTATGGGGGACCATAAGAAGATTTTGATCCAACGATCTCAACCTTTGAGAAGGCATGTAAGGACAGAGCATGTCTCGAACGTACAGTGGAGCCTGATTATGCAGCGCTCTGAAAGTCAGCACAAGAATTTTAAAATTGATGCGAGAAGAAATTGGGGGCCAATGAAGAGCTTTTAGAATGGGGGTAATGTGAACTCTTCTGTTGGCTTGGGTCAGTATTCTAGCTGCACAATTTTGAACTTGTTTTCTTGTCTAAACGAAAAAAAAGTTACAGTAGTCTAAACCTGATGATACGAAGGTGTGAATAATCAACTCAAGATCATTTTTGGATACCATTATTCTGAGTTTGGAAATTTCTCTCAAATGGTAAAAACAATTTCTAGTCAACTGCTTTGAGTGATGCTCAAGAGACATTCCTTTGTCAAAGAAAACACCAAGATTTCTAAGGTTCGGTTTAACGGACAAGCTCAAATCACCTAAGGTCTGGAGAATCCCTAGAACAGCATTATCAGGGGCAATCACCAGCACTTCTGTTTTGTCTGAATTCAGCTGTAGGGCATTTGCACCGAGCCACTGTTTGATGCGCTTGAGACAAGTCAATAAGGAATTCAATTTTTGAACCTGAGAGGCCCTAAAGGAACAATACAGCTGAAGATCGTCAGCAAAGAGATGATGGGAAACATCATCAGCAAACTCCCGCATTAACTTTCCTAAAGGAAGAATGTAAAGCAAGAACAAACCCGGGCCCAAAACAGAGCCCTGGGGTACTCCACACAACAATTCAGTTGACACTCTGGCTTCTACCTGATAAATAGGAGGAAAACCATGCCAGGACTGGACCTGACATCCCAACCAAATCTCGGAGTCTACTCGACATGATCTCATGGTTGGCCATGTCAAATGCAGACGAGACGTCTAACAGGACTAGCACAGTGCATTTCCCAGTGTCTGCGGACATCAGAATATCATTGGACACTTTAAGCAGCGCAGTTTCCATATGTGGCATGGTGGAGAAACGAGGGCCCGGGCGTGATTCGATCCCCAGACTCCTGGGTGAGAGTCATGCGCGCTTACCAGTCAGCCAAAGGGACATCCCCTTGGCCAAGTAGCCAGGGCACATGATCAATCAGGACACTGTGACAGGACACTCACACTGTCACACGTAGAGTGGTGCTTACAGAAACCGGACTGGAACCTGTCAAAAACATTCCTGTAAGAAAGGTACCAGTTGTTCAGAGACCACTTTCTCTAAAACTTTAGACAAGAATGGGAGTTTTGATATTGGTCTAAAATTTTCAGGATCTTGTCTAAATTTGATTTTTTGAGAAGAAGTTCCACAAAAGCATGTTTAAAACAACTGGGAAAAACACCAGAAGAAAGTGACAGATTAATCAGTTTGGTAACCCAATGACCAATAGCATCAAACACTTTTAAAAGGAGTTTACAAGGTAAAACATCAGACAGACAAAAAGAAGGCTTCATTGTGGTTACCAAGGCTAAAATATCATCCTGTGTTACAGGCGAAAAAGAGGACCACGAATGACCAGCCGGTTCATCAACATCATCATTACATGACAGGAATGATGAAAGTTTGTTCTTAATATCCTGAATTTTGTCAACAAAGTAATTAAGAAATTTGCTAGCATCAGCTTTGTTAAAAACAGGTGTAAGAGGAGCAGCAGGACCTGCAATAGAGCTGATGGTGTCAAATAAAACTTGCAGTTTTGTTCTTGTTTCGGATAATCAGCTGATGGAAGTAGTCAGACCTGGTCTTTTTTATCAATTCGTTTAAAGAAGACATAAGGTCCTTAAGGTGCAGCCTATGGACCTCAAGTTTAGTAAACTTCCACAGGCGTTCCGTTTTCCTGCAGTCTTTTCATGTTCTGAATGCTGTCATTTATCCACGGATAAAACCATTTCTGAGGTACCAGATTTGATTTAAAAGGAGCAACCTCATCCAAAATGAATTTACAGAGACTGTTTAGGCTGTGAATAAAGCCGTCCACATCCTGGGATTCCAGGAGCAAATTAGAGTCAGACAGTTCAGAGAATCTTGCTGCTGTATTCTCAGTAATGATGCGCCTTTGTGATGTGATCTCAGAAGGCATGGACTCAGGTTTGAAGAGCAAATCAAATAAAACACAGCTGTGGTCACTCATGTGGACATCCTTCACACAAAGATTAGCAATATTAGGATCAAATTAGACACAAGGTCTAAAGTGTTGCCTTTGTGATGGGTGGGGCCAGAAACATGCTGCCCAAAATTAAAAGATTCAGCCATTGTTAAAAGTTCCACCGCCAGGCCAGAAGTGCTGTCATCAACATGAATATTAAAATCTCCCAGAATTAAAACATTTTCCAGCTTAATGATAGAAGATGAAAACAATCACTAAAATCCTTTAGAAAGGCTGTAGCTGGACCGGGCGGGCAATAAATCAGCACACAATAAAATGGATTAGATGAACCAATCTTGATCATCTGAGATTCAAAAGAAGTAAAAGCTTGAGTGTTTATCACTTTGCAAATAAAAGTCTCCTTGAAAACAACTGCGAGACCTCCTCCGTGGCGAGAGGGGCGGGGCATCCCAAAAACAGAGCAGCCAGCAGGATAGAGTTCATTGAGATGGATATATTCCCCTTCTCTCTGCCAGGTCTCAGTAACGAACATGAAATCCAGTTTTTGACTGGAAAAAAGTTTGTCAAGGAAAATGATTTGTTTGCAATAGAACGAGCATTAAACAGACCAAATTGGCAAGAGAGTGTCGTCATAGGCTTAGGAGCTGAATTCAGCGGGATTGGTCACAGGAAGGAGACGCGATCACATGATCTCCAGCTGACCCGGGAAGACACCAGCTGATCCACCGATGTAAACAAGGGGCTAAAAGGTGACGACACATCCAGATCAAAGCAAAGTAACTGATGTGGATATCTGAGCAGAGGTAAATATATCTTTGTGAGAAAGCTAACATTAGCTTTTGAAAAGCCACGTTAGCTAAAGTGCGAGCTATTTAATCCACCAACAATAGATTTACAATGGATAGGAAGGAAATTTAGGGGGTGAAAAAAAGAATCTTTGGAGTCATATTCGAAGTCTCATAAGTTATATTAAAGGTAAATAAGGAATGTAATGTTGGTGATTTTGATATTTTTTATGAAAATGGGGCAGAAAATGTTTTTTATTCAAATGTTTATATTGATATGCATTTTTTGTTTATCTTATTTCTTTTTTGAATTAATTAAATATTTAAAAATGTAATAGTGATGGTGGTGGGTGGCACAGAAGTGGATATGTGCATGTGCGTGTTTCTGAGAGACAGACAGGCAGACAGAGATTATTTACTTCATTATAAGGTAAGAAGAAGAAGAAAATATCATTTCTATAGCGCCTCTCAAGATAAAAATCACGAGGCGCTTCACAAAAACAAAAAATATAAAAATATTAAAAAGAATTTATAAAATGATTAAAAATATATTTAAAATGTGCAAAAATAGACAATTGTGATTAAAAATGTAAAGAAAGAGGGAGTGAACAGGAAAGAGGGAAACCAGTGGATCCTGAGGAAGGTGGAATAGGTGGGGAGAGCAGAATAAAGAGAGAGAGGTGAAGAAGGTCATACAAAAGCCAGCTTGAACAAGTGAGTCTTCAGCTGCTTTTTAAAGGAGACCACTGAGTCCACTGATCTCAGGCTCAGGGGGAGAGAGTTCCAGAGTCTGGGGGCCACAGCAGCAGATGATCTGTCACCTTTGGTCTTTAGCCTGGTGCTGCATAACCAGTAGGCTTTGATCACTGGACCTCAGGGACCTGCTGGGGGTGTAGGGACTAAGAAGATCACCAATGTAAGATGGTGCTTGTCCATGTAAGGCCCTATAGACCAGAACCAGGATCTTGAAATGAACCCTGAAGTTGACTGGCAGCCAGTGAAGCTGGAGGAGAAGCGGGGTGATGTGGGTGTGTTTGGAGGACTTGGTCAGAAGCCGAGCACAGGCATGAGGGTCTTGAAAGACAGCATCTTTTACAGGTAGTGATGACAATTTGTACAGTTTTAAATCTTTATTAATTCATATTCAGAACCATTCTGTTCTATATTGTTTTCCCTCCAGATTGAAGGCTTATAACATCATCCAACTGGTGGACTTCATTTGCACAAGACTTTCTACACCAGGCAACTTCTAGATGTAGCAGATGGGAGGAGTGTGATGTTTAATGTGAAGTTCAACAACGTATTCCCTGACAGAATAGTCAAGGTGTGCATTCCTTTTGCAAATGTTAGGGTACACTCAAAACAGTAATTACTATCAATGAGTTTGGAAGCCAGAAGCATTGGTGGTGGTTTCTAACTCTATGAATGGATCCTTAGGGTTGCAATTCTCCGTTCTTTCTAAAAATGGAGATTGCTCACTTTTATCATGCTATATGCAACAGACTTTTGCAGTAAAATCTCAACAAGCATGTAAACAAGTTCAACAATAATATGTGACATAATAAGAATCATGTTTATACTTAAGTGCCATGCGTATCCCTAAAGTAGATCTTCTCCAGTTTCTAAGACAGGTTTGTTGAATAGGTCATTTATAAAGATGCCTTTCTCTAAAAATCTCGTTAGGAAGATGAATCAAACTACACTGTTACCATCTTTCAGTTCTTTTTAAAACACAGAGGAGGTTTGCAACGTTTCGTTTGGTGGCGCTGATGGTGGCGTCACTTCCTTCATTTATCTGCGGACAGCAGAGGACGTTGTCGCCCTCTGCTGTCTGCACTCCCCTCTTCGATGCAGTCCCATGCGCGGTCCGATGTGTAGACCCCATCATCTCTGTTCATGGTCCCACATCCACGTCTCCTTATCCTGATATCTTCTTTAATCCATCTGTTGTAATTCTGTTGTTCGGTGTTTATGATCCGTGTGTTGTCCCAGTCCATTACATGGTTTTCTCTTGTGCAGTGATCTGTTACGGCTGACTTCTTTATTGTGCTTTCTGCTTCTTCTTTTGCTGCTCTTGTGTGTTTTCCACTTGTTTCTTTCTCACACTCCTTTCTATGTTCTATTGTTTGTGTGTTGAGTTGGCGTCCGGGTTCTCCTATCTATGTTTTATTGCATATTTTACATGGGATTTCGTAAATGACTCCACATTTAAGTCCAGCTGGTATCTTGTCTTTTGGGTGTACTAGTCTGTTTCTAACTGTTGTGTATGGCTTTGTTGGTGTGTTTATGTTGTGTTTTTTCATTGTTGCTCTTATTTTTTCCGTTATGCCTCTGATGTATGGTAGGGTTATCACTGGTTTTGGTTCTTGTCTTTCTGGGTTTCTGGTTCTGGTGCTTAGGTTGTTCTTTTCTTTCTGTTGTTGTTTACCTTTGTTTATCGCCCATGTCGGGTATCTGCAGGTCTTTAAAGCGTGTTGTATGTGTTTGTCCTCTTGTTTACGGTCTCTCTCTTCTGTTATCATGTTTGCTCGGTGATATAATGTTCTGATTACTGACATGTTGTGTATGGTGGGGTGTTCTGATGTCCATAATAGATATGGGTCTGTGTGTTTTTTAATCACAATTGTCTATTTTTGCTCATTTTAATATATTTTAAAACATTTTCTAAGTGCTTTTTTTATTTTTTTACATTTTTTGCTTTTATGAAGCGCCTCGTGATTTTTATCTTGAGAGGCGCTATAGAAATGATATCTTCATCTTCATCTTCTTCTTATGTGATGCAGGCCTTCAAGCTGCAAGGAGCCCACTGCCTTCCAGTGGCATCCATGACAGCAAAGAAGTCCTTCTATGAGATGGCCACAGGTGCATTGCTTCAGTGTTGTTTACATATGAGGCTAGATTTCCTGATGTATGCCCCCCCCCACACACACACACACAGTGAGAGAAAAATAGAGAACACACATGCTGACATTTCCACTTGTTGACATTATTTTATGCACACCACTCACATACTTACCATATCCGTTTCTGTCACACACCTTCACTGAGGTTAACAAACTGTGTGCCCACACACATAATTTATAGCAGCCATTCATTATTCACCACAATATGGAAAAGAAACAATACTTGAAGTACTTTGTCCCAAAAATGCCTGCTGCTCTTTATTTGGAGTTTTTTTAAACTTCCTGTCCGAGCTGATGCGGTGTGTATTCATGGCTGTTTGTGTTGCACATCGTGTCTGTCCCAAAAGGAAACCATAACACACCAGAAACCTGGTTTATGGACTTGCAGTCTGAGAGGGAAGAGGACTGCAGAACACACCCACTCGGTACAAGTAAGTTATTTTTGGCAGGTAAACTAATTGAACCAAACAGTGATAACTTGTGATATCAGTCCTTGTCTGTGCTCTGCTAAATAGGCACCCAAGAAGAAGCTGAAGCAACCACTCCCCCAGTACCACAATAATCTGGAGCAGAAAAAGATGCATCACAATGTCAGTTGGATGTTGAGCATTTTGAGCCTAGTTTTAGATCCCTGTGTGATTACCTTATGGACAAGATGAAAAAGGATGAATCCTTCAAAGCCCCAATGACATCCTTCTGATCAGTCTTTACAAAAACACACAGACAGCAGTCTAATTTCAGCACTGTACGTTCGGGAGGATGAGGAGGGCTGCTGCATGTAAGATCAAACCGCAGCCATGAAAGGGTCTGCAGTGAGCGCACAGTTCGGTGTGCAGCCTGCAGCTGTTGCTCGCCGTAAAACTTCACTGGGGGGCAGACGGTCACTCATCACTGGTCGACCTCCAAAGAGAGCTTGGAGAGAACACAGTAATAGGAAGGAAAAAGAAGGGAGTGGTGCACTGCCCAGAAGACTGGCACCACACTCCCTAGCCCAGTGTGTCTCTGCTGGTGTGTCCAACAAATAATAGGCACGCCCTCAAATGTTCATCTAACCTTTCTCTGTTGTTTGCTGGTGACACAGCTGGCAGTTCAATATACTTATTCACACACACACACACACACACACACGTTCTGTACTTGTTCGGTAAGATCTGTGATGTAATCGGCGTGGTGTATTTTCATGCTCATGCCTTTTGATAACAATTTGGAAATACGTTCATAGGCTGAGGCTGTTAAGCAAGCAGGATGAAAGTGAGGACACGTCTTTCATGTGTTTAAATCTGTATCTTTAATTGAAATTAGTTCAAAGCTGATTATGATTCAAACCCTAACCCTTTTTCAGCAGTTTTCATTATTCTAGAAGAGAAACAGACCTGCTGCACACGGCTGGGTAAAATAGGGCCGTTTTATTATATTTCTTACATTTCTCCTACGCACCCTGCTGTAATAAGATAACATCAGTGCTTTAGAGCCATAGACATAAAGTAAGTCCCACAGTGTGATAAATGCAATAAGATTTATAAGTTCACTTCTTACGTTTCTCAGTTTTTCAATCAAAGAAGCACAAAAAACTTTTGCAAAAGAGGGCAGAAAGGCGCTAAGTTCTTATTTTCTTAAAAAAACAAAATAAAATCCCCAAAATAGCTGTTCTGTCGGTGGCAAGAGGACAGTCTGCACTTAGCAAGGGAAGACTGTTTGCTGCTTAATGAAGTAGCCAATCGTAGTAGAGTCCATCTAGCCAATCAGTGGCGAGAAAGGCGGGACCTTCCTTGGACATCCTAGAATTCCAAAAGACGCACCCGGTACGTCACTTTAAGGACCGAACGTAACAGACGTGCCTGAGCGTGCGCACGCGCAGTTGGTGTGTTTGGCCGGAATGTTCTAGTTTCTGACTAGTTACTTTTTTTCTGTCGGCGCAACCAGAGCAGGAGAAGCGACTGGGGAGACGTGCTGGGAGCCAGTGGCCCTTTGGCTGAGCTTATCTGGAATTTGACCGAAAGACACGTCGGTTGCTAAAATGACAAGTGTGTACCGGCATCTTTATTTGATCTTAAAGTGTTTAGATGATCGGCGCATGATCACGTTAACGTGTATAATTGTTGCTGGGTCAGCTTGCTGTTCCAGCAAATAGACGGGGTTCATTCGAGTATTTACTGTTAAATGACTATCATCGCTAATAAATAAGATTTTAAACGTCATCCACTCATCATGAAGTGTTCAGTGTTTTAAGTTAAAGTGTATGTGTGTGTGTGGTTTGGACGACTTATGTAAGACGACTTCGAATCGGTGGGTCAAAGGGTTGTTTGGATGTTTGTATTAGCCCTGTAGCTTGCAGCAAGAACACAGCGGAAGAATAATCGAGTAGAAAAAGCTACAGATAATAAAATTTTTGTTTGAAGTGTTTAAAATTGTTTTGTTTTGTATTTGACTCCGTGATCGTGTCCATGCAAACTCGGCTGCCTGGATGCGGCTAAATGCTGGCGTTGGGCTGCTCTTCAGCGGCTCTGCCACGTCGGCTGCTCTCTGCTCTCGAGTTAGATTCATTACAGCCGCTTTAGAGCATCTTTACAACTGAATCCGCATTGTGTTTATTTCATGTTGTGCAGGAGGAAACCAACGTGAGCTTGCACGCCAGAAAAGTGCCAAAAAGCAAACCGAACAGACTAAAGGAAAGCGTAACGAGGACGGGCTTTCTGCAGCTGCACGGAAACAGAGGTAAACGACATTAAACGGAGGTCCACTATAATATTTGCTTATTGAGTCCTGTGGTTTAATTTACTGCCATAATGGTGTTTGTCGTATAGCTTTTTATATACAACTCCACTTATGTTCATAGTCATGCAGCAGAAGTTTGTGTTCTGTCAAAGTAATTATTTTAATGTTTTGTTTTCCCACCGAAGGGATGCTGAAATAATGCAACAAAAGCAGAAAAAAGCAGACGAATCAGGCGGGAAAAGCAGCACAAAGTCGAAGTGAACGACGCCAGAGATGAATCTGAGAACTCATACCTTCAGCTTTCTTCCTAATATTTATAACAATGAATTTCTCATTTTTGTCTCAACTCAAGGATCCAGGATTCAACATTCTTCCAAGTGGAAAATTTCAATGTATTTGGATTTGTTAATTTTACATAGGGAAGTTAAGACTATGGTTTAAGGCTTATTCCACTCTGGTGCTGCATGCAGACAAGCATCGGTGGTGTAAGCAGGTTAAAGCTGAACAAGTCTTGACAAACATGTAACATTTGTGTATTTTTGTACAAACGTGTTTCCCTCGCTGGTTTTGAATAAACTCTATCTTTTTAGTTCATGTTCTGAGTAATTCTGAATGTCTGTGGTGGATGTATTTATTGGGGGGCCTTATGCCAGCTTCACACTGGAAGCGTCAGCAGAGTGCAGTGGTTTACTCGCGACTTGAGTTGCGTGTCAGTACACACTGGGAGAATTTCTGCCGCAGAGCAGCTTCTCTGCCGTGCTCCTCGCTGGACTTCACACACACTTCACAAAATCCCTCGAGTCTTCAAAGATCACCCAATTTTATATTTACATCCCAGCAAATAATAGCCTGGCTGTTTTTGGTCAAATCAAAACTGGGTGAGTGTATGTCGTTCCCCAGGTTTCAGTGCAGTAAGTCACAGGTGTCAAACTTAGACCCTCAAGATCAAATATATAATAACACTGGCCTGCTGGCCCATGTTGCCGGAAGGACCACAAATCCCATAGTGCTTTGCGGCATTAGTGAGTCAGCCTCGGACAAACTGGAAACCATAGATATTAGGGATGAGCCGGATACTCGTTTCAGACGAGTATCCGGTACGGATAACGCTTTTTTGACGAATACGAGCAGGACACGAGTAAAACGAGTCATTATCTGTAATCGTGCTGAAGGAAAATCTTCATTGGGCAACTGACTGTCTTCACGCTCTGTGATTGGCCAGTCACATAGAGCGCCCGCCCCTCCCTACTTACAAAACTCTCTAGCCGACCGGGAGCTCAG
>SSNQ01034594.1:1250329-1272851 GCA_006942095.1 Nothobranchius kuhntae | reverse complement strand
TAGATTAGATTAGATTAGGTTAGAGGCAGACTAGATTAGCAGACTACCTGTAGAGGTAGATTAGATTAGATTAGGTTAGAGGCAGACTAGATTAGCAGACTACCTGTAGAGGTAGATTAGATTAGGTTAGAGGCAGACTAGATTAGCAGACTACCTGTAGAGGTAGAGTAGATTAGGTTAGAGGCAGACTAGATTAGCAGACTACCTGTAGAGGTAGAGTAGATTAGATTAGGTTAGAGGCAGACTAGATTAGCAGACTACCTGTAGAGGTAAAGTAGATTAGATTAGGGGCAGACTAGATTAGCAGACTACCTGTAGAGGTAGATTAGATTAGGGGCAGACTAGATTAGCAGACTACCTGTAGAGGTAGATTAGATTAGGGGCAGACTAGATTAGCAGACTACCTGTAGAGGAGCTTGGTAAGCAGCAGCTGCAGCTCTTTCTTCTGCATCAACAGGCTTTTTGAGCTGAAGCCCGTTCCATCATAACTGAGTTGTTTGTTTCTGCTGCAGCCTGAGAGGCTGGAGATCACGTCGATGATCTCAGCCTGAACACCTCCACCTGTTAAAGTCCTGACTGGGCAGGAAGCAGGTCAGTAATCAGACGGAGGTTCTGGGTCAGGGACACAGCGGATCAGACTATGTGAGGGTTCTTCTACAGAACCATTTAAAACTGAAAACACAGTTCTGGTTCCTGTTAAACCTGATCCAAGGTCCACACACGGCTCCTGCTAGCAGGTCTGAGCTGGAACCAGACTGGGCTGAAGGCTCTGCTGGTTCCTGTGGTTCTTCCTGTCTGATGCTAAACCAGAATAATGTTCCTGTCAGGAATAAATCTGATGTTTGTTACTTTAGAGTTACATTACAGTTACATGTAAATAAATACTCATGATGATGCTGTGGAAGATTTATAGAAACTCAAGGCTGTAAGTCCGGCTGTAGGAGGTAGCTTACCCCACGTAGAGGAAGTGATGCCAGAAAACTCAGAAGTTCTTCATCCTCCTCGGTTAACCTGCATGTGTGAAGTAAAGATCTTTGGTTCACCATGGCAACCGGGGGGGGGGGGGGGGGGGGGGGGGGTCTAAAGCATCATCACTCCTCATTATTTCTACACCTTTATTGGAGCCTGGATTGATACACACATGTAGAGGAACGTCTAACGTCCGTGCAGGTAAACGCTGAGGGGGACAGAAGAGGGTCAGGGTTTGGTCTGATGAGTCCACGGCGCTGAACCTGAGCGGTCAGAAACGTTTCAAACAGAAAAATCATCTCATCTGGATGGGAAGATCCTCCTAGCTTAAGGAAGTTCAGCTTCAGTAGCAGCTGATTGTTCAGAAACAGAAAACTTCAGGTTCAGGTTTAGTTCAGAGTTTGTTTCCATGGTGACGGACTCAGTGATCCACCTACATCTCTGGGATGGAATCACTCTCAGGTGTCATGTTCTGTCCTTGTGTTCCCCAACCCCTCCAGGTGTCCCTCTAGACGCCCCTCATGTGTTCCCAAGCTTCCTGTGCCCCTGCGTGTCTCCAGCTCCCACCAGCTTTCCCAGGTTCACTCATTCTTTAGTTCTCTTTGTATTTATATTATTCTAGCTAGTTTTTCCCTGTAGTTTTCATAGTTCAGGTTTTCTTTTAGCTTCCTTCCTTGTTCCTTCCCCACCGGTTTATTAGTTCCCCCTTTCTCCTCAGATCATTAGTTATTTATCTGGCTCTTCTAGTCTTCAGGATTGGTTATTATTCACAGGTTATGTTTTATTTCCCATCCTCAGCTTAGATTCCTCTCCCTGATTAGTAAATTTATTTCACAGGTTTCTCTCTCCCCACGCACCTGCAGCTCATCTCCCAATCATCCTGCCCCCGTGTATAAAACCCCTGTCTACATCGCAATGTGTTGTCTAACCCTCAATCAATCAATCAATCAAAGCTTTATTTATAAAGCGCCTTCCGCGACCCTGTCGGGAAGCCTAAGGTGCTGAACATGATACATGAGAAAAGTTAAATATGGTGAATAAATCAAAAATAAAAGCAAATCAGATATTACAAAAAACAGGTAAAACATTGTGGTAGAAGACAAACGGGTAAAACAAGAGATAAAGACCGATGAAACCAGGGAATTAAAATCAACAAAAGAGGGCCGAACTCAAACATGTTCTGGAAACGCCAAGCGGAGGAGGTGTGTTTTTAGGTGACTCTTGAAGACTGGCAGAGATGGGGACAGCCTAACTGAGGGTGGCAACTGGTTCCAGAGTGACGGTGCTAGGACTGAGAAAGCCCGGTCCCCGCGGGTACGACACCTAGAGCGAGGGACAGCGAGCAGGCCTTGGTCAGAGGAGCGCAGAGCGCGTGATGGGGAGTGTCTGTTCAGGAGAGTGGCTAGATAGGGGGGAGCACCACCCTGGAAGATATGATAAACAAAGACGAGGAGTTTGAATTGTGCACGATAGCAAACCGGAAGCCAGTGCAGGGAGGCCAGAACCGGACTGATGTGGTCCCGTTTCCTGGTCCCAGTCAGGAACCTGACTGTGCTGTTCTGCACCACCTGTAGGCGACGCAGTGATGACTGACACAACCCTGCATATAGAGAGTTGCAGTAGTCAAGCCTAGAAATTACAAAGGCATGCAGTAAATCAATTTCCCTCTGGGATTAATAAAGTATTTTTGAATTGAATTGAATTGAATTGAAGTACCCGCTCCAGGTGGGCTCTCGACAGCATATGCTTGATATTTGCAAGGCGTCTCAGGTGAAAGAAACTGGACCGGATCACTGAGTTGATGTGAGCATCAAATTTAAGTCCAGCATCAAGTTTCACCCCCAAACTGGTAACAGTTTTTTTTTTACCGTGTCCTGTCTGGCTGTGAAGCAAGCAGGATTGATGTCTGAATGCTGGTGACAAGCCTTACAGATTTACTCTCAGGTGGAGCATCAAAGCGTCTGCTTTTAATGTCACGCCTGATACTTAAAACTTTATTGTTATTGTTGTTGAATGCTTTGTAATTCCGACCAGACACGGAGACAGAGGTGAAAGAGAAAGGAAAAGAAAAGGTGGGGAGAGGGGGGGTCCACAAAAATAAACAATGAACAAGAGTCTGCTTCTAGACCTGCAGAAAGAGAAGAGCAGGAAAAAAATGGGACACACAACAAAACATCAGGAGCAAGCTATCACTGCGTCAATTTGATGAGGAAATATAAAATAAACATTGTTTAACTGAACAATCATGATAATAAATCATAGTGCATTTAGTGGCAACGACAGCCTTAAGACATGTGTTGAACGTGCCCAAGTCCATACTTATGAGAGCACCATGTGAGCACCTGTGTGTGTACACGCGCTTGTTTATTTAAGGTTTCTCTATAGGAGCGTCCAACAGAGAGTGTGAGGGGACCATAGATCCGCCCCCCAAAGATGTGTAGGAGACGGGGGGAGCTCCAAGTCCCAGAGATCCAGGCGCTGCCCCAGAACACAGGAACCCCAAGGAGACTGCAACCAGAAAGACCCCCGCCCCCCTCGAGAGGCACAGAGGATCGCCCCGGGGGGCCACAACCAGCAGCCGGCAGAGTCCCGGGAGACATCAGCGGCAAGCCCACAGGCCCACCCGCAGCCTCCCACCCCCTAGCCGGCTGAGCCCGGGACCCAGCGACCCGGGACCCAGGGGCGACCACCCCCGCCGGGGACCCAGCAGAGCCCAGGGACCCAGACCCCACCAGGCCGCCACCGGGATCTATCAGGCAGATGCCAAAATCTTAAACCCCCTGACCCGGGAGCCACGAACACTCAGGCAGACCAAGCCACCACACCCCACACCAGGTGTGGCAGGGGGAGGGGAGACGAAGATCTATATCATCAAAAGAAGTCCCAGGAGAGGGGAGGAGTCAAAGGTAGGGCCCGACCGATATGGTTTTTTTGGGACCGATACCGATATAAAACTTTTAACAAAGGCCGATAGCCGATATAATGGCCGATAAATCTCCGTCACAAAAAAGAAAGAAATACAAATGTTCTTAAGATTAAACCCTTCATTCTCTGCCTTTTTGATGCTAACTTATTTCTCTGTTACACACCACAGAACTGTCTGAAGAACTCGCTAGGGTTTCCAAGTAATGCAAACAAGATTTATTTTGCAATCTCAAAAACAACAGAACACACAAACTCAGTCAGCATAAATCTAACATTCAACTTTTTTGTTTTCTGAGTCTGTGGAGTTTTACTCTTTTGTGTTCTGATCCTTTCCAAAGCCGACAGAATTAGGAAAATAAAAATAAGATACGTTAAATGACTAGTATGTGGCAATGTATAAGCCTTATGTAAAATATAAGGCTGAAAAATACAATAGATGTATTCGACTGTAGAGAGGGATGTTTATGTTCTCGTATTACCGCCCCCCTCCTCTCCCAGCTAGGGGGAGGAGGGGGGACTCCCTGCACAGCGTTTCATTGCTTTGTTACCAACCCCCCCCTCGCCCGTCCTCAGCTGCGACAACGGTCGTGTGCCGCCGAAGCACCGCGAAACGGGGACCGCCTTCATTCGTCGCCCTTGTTATCCTATTATACAGGCCACATGGGCCGCCGAAGCGCTGCGCGCCGACGCTCCGCCCGCGCCGTGCAGCGATCGTTTCGCCGTCTGCACTATTTTTTTTGCGAGCCGCGGGTGAACCGCGTGAGTTTGAAAAGACTGCTGAAGAAGAGTGGATGAAATTGTCTGAGAATATTCCAGAATGTCTACCAGAAAAAGGCCAATGTTACTTACTTACTGCCCTGCATGACTACAGGGGAAGCAGCGTGAGCTCTGCAGCATAATGCTGCGGCAGTTTTATTTTATTTTTCTGTTTAACTTTTCAATACGAGGCCACGAGGCACACAATAAACTTAGGAAGCATGATGAGGGGAAACATACTTTTGTCACTGCTTATTTTACCGTTCAACTTACCACTGACACAACAAATATGCTTAAAACTGAAGACTTTCCTCCTACTTCCTCATCACCGTCTCGTCTCTGCTTGACCAAATTGCCTCCGCTGCCCCGCTGCATGTGTGCTGTGACGGTGGCTCCACCCCCCCGAGGAGTGGAGCCACACAACATGAGTTCATAAAGCTGGTGCCATCTACTGGATAGGTAGCGCAATATCGGCCTTCTTTTTGGCCGATAGCCGATGTTAGTGTTAATGACCCCTATATCGGTCGGGCCCTTGTCAAAGGCCCCACCTGACATATACAGTCATACACAAACACAGTCACACACTCCCTCCCTCATGCTCACACATACACATACAACCAAAGACTTACAAAAATGCACGCCGGACACCCACTCATGCTCCCCATACACACCCTATTCACTCTGGTCCCGGTACTGCTGCACATGGGGTACAACCATTACCGGTTCCCGGAGTTTGACCCTTTCTGCTGGTTTTGAGTAGGGAGAAAGAGGGCCAAGATCAACATAACGACCCACAGCCCTGCTATTGGGGTGAAAAACAATGAGACCCTGTGGTCATTCGCAACCCGAGTCACGCTACCTTAATAGAGATCAGAGGGTTACATGAGGATTGGTTCAGGTGGAGGAAAAAAAAGGCACTTCAGAGTTACCCTCCACAGGGAGGACAGCTTTGCTATGCAAAACACACCTCAGGCAGAAATGCAACAGACTTCAGACATCACACAACATAAGTGTCCACTAGGTGGGGTGGTGGGTTTGGACTCTCCACACGTCAGTTCTTGCAGCCACGATAAGCAGCGCTCGTCACCTCAGTCTGGACAGGGGAGGGAGGTCGTTGGGTTTAGAGAGCACAGTGACTCCTGGAACGATTCATTGGCCTTCAACAGTCGCAGTCCCGCCCAGGCTGGGATAGGGAGACAGAGTTGCCATGGCGACGGCAGCATTCCACATTTCTTCTGAGGGGGAGTTATCACTTCAGCCTCACAGGCTCAAGGGCACCAGGATCGGACAGATCACATCCTTATGTAGCGTGTCCCACATGAACCTCAGGAGGTCTCAGGTTCCAGAAGAAGTTTGGTATCCGTAGAGAAACATTCCCAGCTGCAGGGAACATCTGTCCCTGCATCTGATAAACATGGCGTCAGTCTGTGGAGGAAAACAGGTTTAAACCAGCTGCATGTTTGTGGCACAGACATCATGGTGGAGGCTGCAGCTCTGATCAGCTGTTACACGTCTACCAGCAGAACGGACGTGAACGCTGAGGAAGAGCTGGCTCATGAACATGTGGAGCGTACCACGTGGCCAAGTGTTCTATCAAAATGACCAGAAGTTGTCACAGGTCCAACTTCTTCATGCCGCTCAAGCCGACGCCGTGGTGCCGGCATGACATCTACGAACTCCAGCCGACGTTCTTAACTAGTCCCGCGTCACGAGTCCTCGAGCATGCAGGACTTCTCGTCTACCCTGTTTGAATAGAGCTCGTCTTTCCTGGCTCATGAACGACTTCAGAAGTTTATATGATCGTATGTTGTGAATGAATAAAAGGTTTAAATCCAAAGTGTTTAATGCTGTATCCTATACTGGGTTAGCATGAATGCTACTCCTGCAATGATTTATTCAGGTATGAAACGACACCAGATTAGTAGTTGTTCATCAGTATGTTCACAGCTCATAATATTATTAATAATGTTGAACATTTTTGTTCCACACTAAGAACAAACCTCCGAGTGTCTGAGGGGAGGAGGCATTGCCCGAGCTATTTTAGTAACGCCTTTAAAACTTGTCAAATTCTGATTTGTCTACATTTGTAAACAACAGTTAATAAACTAGAGGTCACTTCCTGAACTAGCTCTACGCCGCCTCCCGGTTCGGCCGACCGGGTGAGCAAAGCACTTGGAACCATCCTCTCCTTTGACTCGAGGTCAAAGTGGTGTCAGACTACAGCTCCTCAAACGTGGACAGTCTAGCCAGCACACCTGGTAGCATCTTGTGGCTACATTCAAAGGGACTGTTAGGGAATTTATCTCCCATCCAGGATTACCTTAGGGAACGTTCAACACGCAGGGGTTCAAATAATCAGCTGATCAATAACCAATACCAATAATCAACCAACAATTTAGACTTTGCAAAGTGGAGAAATGAAATACACACCACACACAGGTCTGACACTTCACTCTCATCAGACCAAGTCCTCCGAGAGTATTTATTAAGCAGACACACAGAAAGATAAACACACACACGTTTGAGGTTCTCACAGCCTCCCGGGCAGGAAGGCTCATGTCTGGCCCACAACCAGAGTACTGCTGATAAGGGGGACACCAGAACCAAGTCTGGTACCGAGGGCAAGGTCAATCCTCCCTGTTAGAGCTTATTGTGTGTGTTTGTGTGTGTGTGTGCGTGCGTGTGTGTGTGCGTGTGTGTGTGTGTGTGTGTGTGTGTGTGTGTGTGTGTGTGTGTGTGCTGGTTTCCTGTATGTGTTTCCATTCAGGATCCCGTCTTTCTGTCTGCTTGTTTTCGTGTCCATGAAGGCTTCTGTTTCTTCCTCGTGTGTGAATGTTATGTTGTCGGTGTCGTGGATGTTGTTCAGGTGTTCTGCTAGTGTCTCCCTGTCCTCCTGGTATGATCTCTAGTATGTCGTCTGCGTAGCGTCGGGGGGGCGGAGGCTATGGTTTTTGTTCCAAGTCCTGCATGAAAACTCTAAAAGGGTGGCTGATGACATGTGAGCTATGTGGAGTGTGCTACCAGTTTTATCAGTTGTGCTGTCACCTGCAACCCTAACCATGTCCCAGGAAGCTTTGTAATCAGATTACATGCATGTGTTATTCAAAAGGTGTGATTTCAGTCTCACCTGCTCCAGGTGACCTCTGGACCATTAGTGCACACTCCTGTAGTGGTAGTTCTGGTTCCTTCTAAACACAGTAAAATGAATATTTGCATCCAAATGCATCATAAACATAAAACAACCACAGAAAGCAAATAAACCAAACATACCCTGTTGTGAGTTTCTGCGCAGCTCTGTTTGCCCGTGCCTTCCAAACATAAAACAACAATCAGACTCTGTCATGAGTGGATAAAACATGTAATATTTCTTCTGTCCTCACTGCGATGCTGACATTTGATCTTGTTTCTGAAGTAAAGTCCAGCAGCACCCAGTCCAAGCAGCAGCAGCAGCAGTAGGACCACTCCAACTCCAGCTGCTACAGGAACAACAGCAGTTCTCTCTCCACACTCTGCATCAGAGGAGCTCGTTCCTTCTTTTGTCAGCTGAAGGTTTTTGGTTTCACATCTGAAAGATCAGAGACGCAACAGCTTGACTCGTGTCCTGCAGAAGCAGACAGCTGTGGTTCTTCCAGAGACGCTCTTACTGAGTGTGTGGCTGACAGGATGCTGATGATCCGTTAGAGAACGTTCCTCTGCTGCAGGGAGAACACTCAGCGTCTGATGATGACGTTCCTGCACGAGACGACACGGACAACTTTCAGTTTGTGGCCAGAAAGTCTGGTCAGGTTTTCTGTTGCTGAACAAAATAAACTCATTTTCAGCCGTTAGCAGTGTAGCGTCATGAATGGCCTCTAACTTGAGACAAAGGTCACATTTTCCCAGCTGGGTCAGGCTGGGTCGTTCTGTAACTCTGCCCGCCAGGAGCCGTGATGTCTGCTGAAGCCATCTTTATCTGCTGCTGTTCCGTCCCAGGATGAAGGACACTTCAAGTTTCACAATAATAATTTTAAATAATCATTTTAATAAATTATGACTTAATTATTGTTATTACAACCATCATAAATAATCTCTTGATTCAGTATAAATGTATTTTTATTACTGAAATGACCTATTATGCTTTGGGTTTAATACTAGTTATGGTTGATAATCCTAATGTGTGATCTGTAAACCAGAAGGTCATCTTGCACGTTAACCACCTCATTCCGAGGGTATCCAGGATAAAGGGTAAAACCATCACACGTGTCTTTACTTCACGACCAAGCTTTCTGACGCTGAGAGGGCGTGTTCTGAGGGTTTTGTTAAAACTGAATCCCGCAACAAAAAGTTCAGTTCTTGAACCCAACAGAGGGACGGCCGCCCGAGTCTCTACTAAGCGTTTTTTCACGCCGATAGAATTGCTTGGAATAAACGCACCTGTTTCCAGCTGACGCAAAACTCCTTCAGAGTTATCGATTTTGAGAAGCTAATAGTTCCACCAGTCGAGTGACCCACGGAGACATCTCAGGACCGATTTGGTCGCACTAAGGTCCTTCTACCAGCCTCGTGCCCGGAGGACATCATCTCACCTGACATCTTGGATCCAGAAGAGGGTCTCCTGTTCTGGGTGAGGTAGACACTTTCGACAGATGGCGTCTGTATGCTGTTTATCTAAGTAACATCAGGTAGCTGCAAAACAACTTTCCACCCAGAACGCGCTTCTCTCGCTGAAAGAAACCTTCCGATTCAGTCACGCATCCAAGAACTCGCATTTCATTTAGCTTCCATTCAGTCACAGGTTTGCTTTTTAAAACAACTTTTAATATCAAAGCTGTTAAAACTGTCATTTCTAAATTGTCATTTTTTTTTTAAAAGTGTTAGTAATAAATTGTTTACTTTAAAAACTTGACTCTTCTTTGAAATGAAACACAGAATGGTGTCTATATTTGGTTATTGAATAAGCAAAGATTCCTTTAAACTTCTGATTCAATAAATAAAGTTTTGCTGTTAGATTTAATTATCTTAAAGGCCCCGTGTGTGAAATTCACAGAAATCATAGTAAAAAGATCCGACTCTTAAGCACCACGCAGTTTAGAGTCAGTATTGCAGCTATTGGAGCCCCCGAGGATCAAAAAGTTTTTTTTATCATTATTTAAAACTTTATTAACAAATATAACAAATACAATACAAAATCGTGTTGCTGTAAACGGCAGCATGTCATCATCTAATTCCAGCTTTCAAGTCAGCGAACAGGTTAGTTGTTTTCATCTAACTTATTTTATTAATTTAATCTAAATAGGTTTTGAATAAGAAAAACTTTTTTATGTCAGTTATGTTTGCTAATAGCAAACGGCAGCTAGTTAGTGATGACTTCTGACTACAAAAAATGACAATATTTTGTTCATTTTATTTGAGAAATGTTATATTTCTATTTGCCATTTTAGTTCTGTGTGTGTGACCGTCGGTAACGAACCTGTGACAATGATTACACAAAGTGTGTTGTGTAATTGGAGCGGGCAGCCGATAATGTTGTGTTTCTGTTCTGGTTGCTCGTCACGGTCACGGAGCATGCGGTAATCTCCAAAAACGAGCGGTGTGGTAGCGATCGTTAAATCATTAAATATGTCAGACTGCATGCTTACAAGGCGCACTTCTGCCCCCTGCTGTTTCTTTGAGGTTACATCATTTAAAAACGCAAACATCAAATGCGAAGCTTAATATGTTGTATGTCCCTAAAAGGTCACTGTATTTTAAGATGGCGCATGCCATATGGAGCACCGGTCTGCTTCTTTTGTCTAAAATATTAAAATATAAAGCTAATAATAATGCTTAGAATAAATGCTTGTTTGAATTATCATTAAAAAAAAAACAAATTTGAGAATGTGATACAAGAAATTTGATAACTTATAAGATGAAATATCACACATTGGGCCTTTAAATTAAACATTAATCTTTGGATTAAAAATAGACCAAGCTCATTGGCATATAAACTTCTATCGAATATATAATATCCTAGATATTTATATATGATAGAAGCTTCATTGTTAACTTGTTTGAGCTTTTCTCAGAATCTAACGAAGCTGATAGCAGACAGCGTTAATTCTAGTATGTAGTTATCTACGCTACATGATTGGCGAGCCAGCCAGGAGGGTCTCTTTTTGACGCTGTGAACCACCTGTCGCTTTTTACCTGGAGACTATCCAAGGACTAGTTTGTCGTGCTGTGACGCTGTACCATCGGCTCCAGTACCGGAAGGAAGGTCCGAGGACCTGGGCATTCTGGATCCATCGTGGAGGTCTCACTGAGGGTGTGAGGATGCGACAAAAATGGCGTCTCATGTGTTTATGACGACGAGTCTCAAACTCTGATCAGTTAGGAGCAAAACATCATCTCCCACTCAGACTTTGCTTCTCCGGATGCGAGGGTTCTGAATTTAACATCGTTCACACACACCACACACCTCACACTTCATTCCAACAGAACATCCATCATTAGAGAGTTAGTCTTGTTAAATTGTTTAAAATTATTTAGTAATAAATTTACTTAAACGTTGAAAGTCTCTCTCTTCTCTCGTCTCTCAGTTCACGCAAAGTGTTATTTTAAAGTCCCTGCAATAAAAAGATCCAATCTTCTGATTTAAATAACCCGGTGTCCGTAAGACGGATTCATACTAGATATGGATTTTTAATGTCTTATGGTCCTTCATTAAATGTAGTTAAACCCGATGGTTACAGCAGCTACAGCACAGACGTTTCTACAGACTAAGTCTAGTTTTCATCTTATTTTTGACCTAAAATCAAACCAACCTGCTTTACTGATAAAATCTCCAGGTTCACATCTGCTGTGTCTCTGAGCTGCTGAACATCTTCCTGATGTGGAGTCGATGCAGAAGAATCCTTCCAGAGGCTCACAGACGGTGTCTGATGCTAACGAACACGAATCCTTGGTCTTTAATCCAGATCCTGTGAACACAAAGAGGTTAAACACACAAAAAATAATATTCCTACAGATCAGCACCACTCATATTTTATGTAAAACATCAAATAAAAAACGACGTGAATTCATCAGAAACGTTTCAACTATAACTGGTAAAAAGTGAAATTCACCTGAATCACAAACAGAACAAGGAAAACACATTTTCTGTCCAGTGGGTTTGTCCATGAACGTTCCCGCTACACACGGTAAACAGGACGTGCTCCTGTCCTCGGTGCAGTCGCTCTTCACTCGGCTTCCTGTTGGACAAAACTCATTCAACCCAATTCAACAGAACCGAAGAGTCTTAGGCTTTTATTTTGGAGTACATTAAGTCACTAGCAACACAAACCTCAATGCTGTCATTCTTAACAACATTTAGAGCTTTAAATAGTTTTACTTTATTAATTATTTAAATTTATAACGAAAAACATCGTTACTGATTCAGCTTCGACTTCAAGCAATGCTGCGTTCACTGAACCTGGGTTGGTGTACCCAATAAAGTGGCCCGTGAGTGTATTTGTCCAACTGCTCGTTAACACTAATGACTAACCAGCCAATCACATGGTGGTAGCTTAAAGCTTTTAGGCATGTTGACACGGTCAAGACGATTCGCTGGGGTTCAAACCGAGCTTCAGGACGGGTAGAAAGGTGATTTAAGTGGCTCTGAACGCGGCGTGGTTGTTGGTGCCAGACGGGCTGGTCTGAGTAGTTCAGAAACTGATCATCTCCTGGGATGGTCACGCACAACCATCTGTAGGGTTTATGGAGAAGGGTCCGGTGAGCGGCAGTCCTGTAGAGGAAAGGCCTTGTTGATGCCAGAGGTCCGTTGGAGCTGATAGAAAGGCAACATAACTCAAACAACCACTCGTTACAACCGAGGTATGCAGGAGAGCATCTCCGAACACAACACGTGGAACCTTGAGGCAGATGGGCTACAGCAGCAGAACACCACACCGGGTCCCACTCCTGTCGGTTAAGAACAGAAAACTGAGGCTACAGTTCACACAGGCTCACCACAACTGGACAACAGAAGACTAGAAAGATGTCCTCAGACTGGTTTCTTGTCACCTCCGTACCAAACAATACATCTCCAAGCACCCCTCCCTGGAACACCCTTGGTGCAAAGACGAAGAACAAGTCAGCTCCGTGGGGAACAAGAGGAGAGAAACTGACTTCACTCCATGACATCACAGATGAAAATGGCTGGCCAGCGTGACCTTCACGACCTCATCAAGAACAGAGCAGCCCACAACATCGACAAGCTGGCTAAACGAGGGACACCAGAGGAACATCTCATCAAACAGGCCTTCAGCTGCTAAACCAGCCAGAGTGGGACGCCAGAAGACTGGCCCTCGTCTAGGAAACCAGACTCGGACCCTGATAATGGGCGACTTAAATGGCCGTTACTCTAAAACTTAGTTTTGCCAAGCATACAATTTCTGATATCGCAGATAGAATACCAACAAAACGTAGCACCCAGCAGCCAATAGGAATGGGACTTTAACGCATTAATTATGATTAATTAATTAGAAAAAAATTATGCGTTAAAGAAAATTCACGCATTTAATCACAGCGTGCATTTCAGGCCAAGCGGAACCTTTGTCAATGCATGACTTCCTCGTAGACCGAATATCACTGACGCACACAACACAGTGCTCTGCTAACGGCTACTAAAACCGAACAAAGCAGAAAGAAATAGTCTTGTTTGGACTGCTGCACTATTTGGGAATCATGTCAGCTGCTTCTCTTAACTTGTAATTTAAAACCCTTCCAGAAGGGTCACCAGCTGATGGGGAGCTAAAGGCGCGGATGCTTAAGCACATCCGAGGCAGCGAGGAACGAGAAGGTTGTGTTCAGGCTGGACATCACTGATACGCTGCTGCAGGCGTATCAATAATTCCTTGTCATGATCATTTATCTTCCACCCAATTATACAAGCAAGTAAAACAGGAAAAATTAGCATCTGGTGCAAAGTCCATTTATTTCAGTAATTCATCTAGACCGAGAGACCATATAAAGGCTCAGGACTCTGCAGGTGTTTTAGATTTAGTTGGTTTGGGTCTTGTTTCATATCACAGTGACATTTAAATAATTAAATTCATTTTTTTAGAAAATAAAAAGCTTTAGTTTACAATAATAACCATAATGTTTGATTATTGATTTGACTATTTTTCCTTTTAAAACTGCTTTGAGGGTATGCTTTCCTGAACGATTAAAATATGATTAATTTAGATTAATTACAAAGCCGCTAATTAATTAGATTTTTTTTAATCAAGTCCCGCCCCCAGTTTTTTATTAAAATGTTCCAAAAATTTTCATTTAAAGGTGTAGTTACACACAAACATCAAAACATCACATATTGTTTATTTCTTTAAATCTTTATGGAAGTTTTTACAATTTATTTAATTTCAGTTAACCATCTCTTACCTGGAGGACACATGGGACAGCATCCATTGCCTGTTTTATACTCTGTTAGATGACAAGGGAAGGAATGGACTCTGAGGATGCTTAAGACCACCTGTGGAGGACAAGAGGAGGTTAGGAGAGATCATTACATCAGAACAGATAAGGACCACATCATGTCTCCGAACACCTCCTCCAGTGTTTATTCAACCCCGTCCTGGTGGAATTAGATTTGTGTAGAAGATCGAACCTGGAGGAAGTTTCTGTTCATTTACTTTTATCGCAAACAAACATTTTATGTCACCAGATGTTTTCTGCTGCTGACTGGTGTGAGAAACAGCTGAGCTTAGCTTGTAAACAGGATAGAAAACAGCTGATCATCAGCTGACAAACAGGTGGAGGAGGGTGATAAGATATCATTTTTCTGCTGCTTCATCCTGATGTCGATGCTAAAGATCACCTTCATTCTTTTGGTTTCTTTATCAACTCTCTCTTTTGTTCTTTTTACACCGGTTTTAGTTTAGCTGTTTCCCTTTAGCTGTGTGACGGGTGGTAGTCGAGGGCGGGGACCTTGGCGGTCTGATCCTCGAATACAGAAGCTGGCTCTTGGCACATGGAATGTCACCTCTCTGGTGGGGAAGGAGCCTGAGTTGGTGTGTGAGGTTGAGAGGTTCTGACTAGATATAGTCGGACTCACCTCAAAGCATGGTTCTGGCTCTGGAACCAGTTTCCTTGAGAGGGGTTGGACTTTCTACCACTCTGGAGTTGCTCCCACTGAGAGGCGCAGAGCAGGGGTGGGCATACTAGTTGCCCCCCATCTTGGTGCCTGTACGTTGGGGTTTACCCCGGTAAATGAGAGGGTAGCCTCCCTCCGCCTACGTGTGGGGGGACGGGTTCTGACTGTGGTCTGTGCTTATGCACCAAACTACAGTTCAGACTCCCCACCCTTTTTGGAGACCTTGGAGGGGGTGCTGGAGAGCGCTCCTTTCGGTGACTCCCTCGTTCTGCTGGGGGACTTTAACGCTCACGTGGGCAACAACAGTGAGACCTGGAGAGGTGTGGTTGGGAGGAACGGCCCCCCTGATCTGAATTCGAGTTGTGTTTTGTTATTGGACTTCTGTGCCAGTCATGGATTGTCCATAATGAACACCATGTTCAGACATAAAGGTGTCCATATGTGCTCTTGGCACCAGGATACCTTAGGCTGCAGCTCGATGATCGACTTTGTTGTTGTTTCTTCTGACCTGCGGCCGCATGTCTTGGACACTCGGGTGAAGAGAGGGGCGGAGCTGTCAACTGACCACTACCTGGTGGTGAGTTGGCTCAGATGGTGGGGGAGGATGCCGGTCAGACCAGGCAGGCCCAAACGTATCGCGAGGGTCTGCTGGGAACGTCTGGCAGAGTCTCCTGTCAGAAGGAGCTTCAATTCCCACCTCCAACTGAACCTCCAAAATGTTCCGGGGGAGGCGAGGGACATCGAGTCTGAATGGACCCTGTTCCGTGCCTCCATTGTTGAGGCGTCCGACCGGAGCTGTGGTCGTAGGATCGTCGGTGCCTGTCGTGGTGGCAACCCCCAAACCCGCTGGTGGACACCGGCGGTTAGAGATGCTGTCAAGCTGAAGAAAGAGTCCTGTCAGGTCTTTACAGCCTGTGGGACTCCAGAGGCAGCTGACAGGTACCGGCAGTCCAAGCGGAATGCGGCTCGGGTGGTCGCCGAGGCAAAAACCCGGGCATGGGAGGAGTTCAGTGAGACCATGGAGCAAGACTTCCGTACGGCTTCGAGGAGATTCTGGTCCACCATCCGGCGCCTCGGGGGGAAAGCAGTGCTCTACCAACACTATCTATAGTGGGGACGGTGTGCTGCTGACCTCTACTCAGGACGTTGTGGATCAGTGGGCAGAATACTTCGAAGACCTCCTCAATTCGACCGACATGTCTTCCAGTGAGGAAGCAGAGTCTGGGGACTTTGGGTTGGCCTCTCAAATCTCTGGTGCTGAGGTCACTGAGGTGGTTAAAAGCTCCTCTGTGGCAAGGCTGAGTTCCTTAAGGCTCTGGATGTTGTGGGGCTGTGTTGGCTGACGCAGCTCTGCAATATCGCGTGGACATCGGGGGCAGTCCTACTGGACTGGCAGACCGGGGTGCTGGTTCCCTTATTTAAAAAGGGGGACCGCAGGATGTGTTCCAACTACAGGGGGATCACACTCCTGAGCCTTCCTGGTAAGGTCTATTCAGGGATCTGGAGAGGAGGGTCCGTCGGATTGTTGAACCTCAGATTCAGGAGGAGCAATGTGGTTTTGGTCCTGGCCGTGGAACACTGGACCAGCTCTATACCCTTAGGGGGATCCTGGAGGGTGCGTGGGAATTTGCCCAACCAGTCTACATGTGTTTTGTGGATTTGGAGAAGGCGTTTGACCGCGTCCCTCGGGGGGCCCTGTGGGGGGTACTCCAGGAGTATGGGGTACCAGGCCCTCTGATACGGGCTGTTAGGTCCCTGTATGACCGGTGTCAGAGCTTGGTCCGCATTGCCGGCAGTAAGTCGGGCTCGTTCCCAGTGAGAGTTGGACTCGGCCAAGTCTGCCCTTTGTCACCGATTCTGTTCATAACCTTCATGGACAGGATTTCTAGGAGCAGCCAAGGTGTGGAGGGCATCCGTTTTGGTGGCCTGAGGATCAGGTCTCTGCTTTTTGCAGATGATGTGGTCCTGTTGACTTCATCAGAACGTGATCTTCAGCTTTCGCTGGAGCGGTTCGCAGCCGAGTGTGAAGCAGCTGGGATGAGAATCAGCTCCTCTAAATCTGAGACCATGGTCTTGATTAGGAAAAGGGTAGAACGCCTTCTCCGGGTCAGGGATGAGGTCCTGCCCCAAGTGGAGGAGTTTAAGTATCTCGGGGTCTTGTTCACGAGTGAGGGAAAACTGGAGCGTGAGATCGATAGGTGGATTGGTGCTGCATCTGCAGTGATGCGGGCGTTGTACCGGTCTGTCGTGGTGAAGAGAGAGCTGAGTCAGAAGGTGAAGCTCTCGATTTACCGGTCGATCTACGTTCCTACCCTCACCTATGGTCATGAGCTTTGGGTAGTGACCGAAAGAACGAGATCACGGATACAAGCGGCTGGAATGAGTTTTCTCCGCAGAGTGGCTGGGCTCTCCCTTAGAGATAGGGTGAGAAGCTCGGTCATTGGGGAGGGGCTCGGAGTAGACCTGCTGCTCCTCCACATCGAGAGGAGCCAGTTGAGGTGGCTCAGGCATCTGGTCAGGATGCCTACTGGACGCCTCCCTGGTGAGTTTTTCTGGGCACGTCCAACCGGGAGGAGGCCTAAAGGAAGACCCAGGACGCGGTGGAGGGACTATTGGGCCATTCCCATCTGTACCGGGTCGGCCCGGGCCGGGTAGCGTAGGTTGTTTACATATCTGGGTGGCCTGGTATTTTTCCGGGCCAACCAAGGCTCATTCTCAGCCCTCTTCTCGAGGGGGTCTGCTTCAGGCCGACCAGGGCCAACACACCCACTGCTGACAGCAAATTCACACCTTCCATTAGAGCAAGCCTCTGATTGGTGGGTAGGATCAGCCCACATGGGCTTAAGACAAGGATGTGTGGAATCAACCGGGCCAGGCTGGGGCCGACTGGGGCTACCCGGCCCGGGCCGACCCGGTACAGATGGGAATGGCCCATATGTCTCTCACCTGGCCAGGGAACACCTTGGGATTGCCCCGGAGGAGCTGGCCCAAGTGGCTGGGGAGAGGGAAGTCTGGGCCTCTCGACTTAGGCTACTGCCCCCGCAACCCGACTCTGGATAAGCGGATGGATGGATGGATGGATGGATGGATGGATGGATGGATGGATGGATGGATGGATGCTTCCCTATCAGATCTATGAGATCAGCTGATCACCTGCTCACTCGCTGTCCCCAAACTCTGGAAGACACTCCCCCTCCACGTATGACAGACCCGTCACTGGGTCGGCCCGTTGCTCCAATCATTGCTGCTTTTATCTAAATGTAACTCTGCCTCGTTGTCACGTCGTCATCGGAAAGGAGAACTAGTTCACCTGATAAAAGGTGACTAAATAAATCTGACGTGAGTCCCAGAGTTGCCTTGTTCCTGTCTCTGAACCACATCACCAACAACACTTAGCAAAGCAAGAGTTTGCTCCGGTTCCCTGGACTACCTAACACGTGGGTAATGGCAGGTCATTTAGATATTAAACCATTAACCTCCGAAACTGGACTTTCCCCCCGGCCGTTACCAACAGTTCCCGCTCTGACATGAATCATCTACAGGAACAGGTTTGACTTTACTTCCTGGAACAGAAACATTTACCAACACAGCAGCTTTAATCCAGCCGTTTCTTCTTAAAATCATGTCCAAAGATAAACTGGAAGTTTCCTTTAACTGAAGACACCATGTCACTGGGAGACGAGAGGATCTGTGCTGGAACTTCACATCCTGCAGGTCACCTGGGAAAACACAAACCAGGTTACCTTGTTATGGTTTCAACTGAGAAACCTTTTACCAAACAAACACCTTTCTGACCTTTATGTTGTTTAAAAGTAGAACAGAAACTAAACTATATTTGATTTCTCCAGAGTTTAAACAACTTCAAGCTTCTGAAAGCTGGAGATGCTGCTTGTTAAACTGCTGTTAGAGCACAATGTCCTTCTGTCTGGTGTTTTAGTTCAGCTCAAATATCCCAATAACAGGAAATGATCTTAATTAGCTGCATTTGTAATGCAGCTGCTTAAAGCTTCAGGTGCACCGCGCAGATCAGCTAGAAGGTTAGAAGAAGCCTTCCTGCTGCAGACCAGGGACCATCTCTGATGATCCTGAATAAAACGTCACAGTCAGAGCGGATCATCACCCGTCACTTTGTGCTTCTCGGCAGGTTTATTTTATTTTGGGGAGATCAGAGAAGAGGCACGTCAGCCATATTGTCCGATGATTTAAAGGTTTTTGTCAGACGACACTAACACGTGGGTAATGCCGTCTGTCCCACGTGTTTTCACAAACACCGCTGATGAATCATTCTAATAAAAAAGCCGTGATGCTCCTGTTCTGCAGGAGTTTGCTGGTGCCGAGCTGGGCTGAAAACATCAGGATATGCACACACCTCGCTTCTGATTGGCTAACAGAACACGCTCAGCCATGTTGTGACCATCACCACGGCCCAATCCCAATACTCGCCCAGCGCCCCTTGGAGAAAGTGTGCAGCAAGGCTTCAAGTCAAGTCAAGTCAAAAGGTTTTATTGTCAATTCTACCACATGTGCAAAACATACAGAGTAATGAAATTGAGTTTCAGTACACACAATTCAGAGATCAGACATAGATGGGCAAGACACCTGACAAGAATTGGTGACTGTGGTCCTTCGCAACACGAGTCGCGCTACCTTATAGATGAAAAGGGAATTACATGAGGATAAATTGGGGGAGGGGAAAAAAGGCATACCAGAGTTACTCCCGGCAGGGCGTAGCTTTACTATGCAAAAAAAAAAACGCCTCAAACATATAAGCACGAACATCACAGTTCACAACATGAGACTCCGATGGGGAGGCGGGGGGGATCCTGGTTCCCCAGCGGGAGCAGCCCTGTGTGGCGCTCAGCCAGCTGTATCCATAGGAGGGAGGGAGATTGGAGGAGCGCAGAGCACATTTGATTTTCCTGCAGATTGATGACCTCGCTAGGCAGAAGTCCACAATCTGAAGGCGGGNTCTGGAGAGGAGGGTCCGTCGGATTGTTGAACCTCAGATTCAGGAGGAGCAATGTGGTTTTGGTCCTGGCCGTGGAACACTGGACCAGCTCTATACCCTTAGGGGGATCCTGGAGGGTGCGTGGGAGTTTGCCCAACCAGTTTACATGTGTTTTGTGGATTTAGAGAAGGGGTTCGACCGCGTCCCTCAGGGGGTCCTGTGGGGGGTACTCCGGGAGTATGGGGTACCAGGCCCTCTGATACCGGCTGTTAGGTCCCTGTATGACCGGTGTCAGAGCTTGGTCCGCATTGCCGGCAGTAAGCCAGGCTCATTCCCAGTGAGAGTTGGACTCCGCCAAGGCTGCCCTTTGTCACCGATTCTGTTCATAACCTTTATGGACAGGATTTCTAGGTGCAGCCAAGGTGTGGAGGGCATCCGTTTTGGTGGCCTGAGGATCAGGTCTCTGCTTTTTGCAGATGATGTGGTCCTGTTGGCTTCATCGGGACGTGATCTTCAGCTTTCGCTGGAGCGGTTCGCAGCCGAGTGTGAAGCTGGGATCAGAATCAGCTCCTCTAAATCTGAGACCATGGTCTTGATTCGGAAAAGGGTAGAATGCCTTCTCCGGGTCAGGGATGAGGTCCTGCCCCAAGTGGAGGAGTTTAAGTATCTCGGGGTCTTGTTCACGAGTGAGGGAAAACTGGAGCGTGAGATCGATAGGCGGATTGGTGCTGCATCTGCAGTGATGCGGGCGTTGTACCGGTCTGTCGTGAAAAGAGAGCTGAGTCAGAAGGCGAAGCTCTCGATTTACCGGTCGATCTACGTTCCTACCCTCACCTATGGTCATGAGCTTTGGGTAGTGACCGAAAGAACGAGATCACGGATACAAGCGGCCGAAATGAGTTTTCTTCGAAGAGTGTCTGGGCTCTCCCTTAGAGATAGGGTGAGAAGCTCGGTCATTGGGGAGGGGCTCAAAGTAGACCCGCTGCTCCTCCACATCGAGACGAGCCAGTTGAGGTGGCTCGGGCATCTGGTCAGGATGCCTCCTGGACTCCTCCCTGGTGAGGTTTTCTCTGGCCATGTCCAACCGGGAAGAGACCTAAAGGTAGACCCAGGACACGGTGGAGGGACTATGTCTCTCACCTGGCCAGGGAACGCCTTGGGATTCCCCCGGAGGAGCTGGCCCAAGTGGCTGGGGAGAGGGAAGTCTGGGCCTCTCGCCTTAGGCTACTGCCCCCGCGACCCGACTCTGGATAAGTGGATGAAAATGGATGTATGGATGGATGCTTCCCTTTCAGATCTATGAGATCAGCTGATCACCTGCTCACTCGCTGTCCCCAAACTCTGGAAGACACTCCCCCTCCACGTACGACAGACCCGCCACTGGGTCGGCCCGTTGCTCCAATCATTGCTGCTTTTATCTAAATGTAACTCTGCCTCGTTGTCGGAAAGGAGAACTAGTTCACCTGATAAAAGGTGACTAAATAAATCTGACGTGAGTCCCAGAGTTGCCTTGTTCCTGTCTCTGAACCACATCACCAACAACACTTAGCAAAGCAAGAGTTTGCTCCGGTTCCCTGGACCAGGGGAGGGTTCCTGCAGGTCATTTAGATATTAAACCATTAACCTCCGAAACTGGACTTTCTATCCGGCCGTTACCAACAGTTCCCGCTCTGACATGAATCATCTACAGGAACAGGTTTGACTTTACTTCCTGGAACAGAAACATTTACCAGCACAGCAGCTTTAATCCAGCCGTTTCTTCTTAAAATCATTTCCAACGATAAACTGGAAGTTTCCTTTAACTGAAGACACCATGTCACTGGGAGACGAGAGGATCTGTGCTGGAACTTCACATCCTGCAGGTCACCTGGGAAAACACAAACCAGGTTACCTTGTTATGGTTTCAACTGAGAAACCTTTTACCAAACAAACGCCTTCATGTTGTTTAAAAGTAGAACAGAAACTAAACTATATTTGATTTCTCCAGAGTTTAAACAACTTCAAGCTTCTGAAAGCTGGAGATGCTGCTTGTTAAACTGCTGTTAGAGCACAATGTCCTTCTGTCTGGTGTTTTAGTTCAGCTCAAATATCCCAATAACAGATCAGCTAGAAGGTCAGAAGAAGCCTTCCTGCTGCAGACCAGAGTCCATCTCTGATGATCCTGAATAAAACGTCACAGTCAGAGCGGATCATCACCCGTCACTTTGTGCTTCTCGGCAGGTTTATTTTATTTTGGCGAGATCAGAGAAGAGGCACGTCAGCCATATTGTCCGACGATTTAAAGGTTTTTGTCAGACGACACTAACACGTGGGTAATGCCGTCTGTCCCACGTGTTTTCACAAACACCGCTGATGAATCATTCTAATAAAAAAGCTGTGATGCTCCTGTTCTTTAGGAGTTTGCTGGTGCCGAGCTGGGCTGAAAACATCAGGATATGCACACACCTCGCTTCTGATTGGCTAACAGAACACGCTCAGCCATGTTGTGACCATCACCACGGCCCAATCCCAATACTCGCCCAGCGCCCCTTGGAGAAAGTGTGCAGCAAGGCTTCAAGTCAAGTCAAGTCAAAAGGTTTTATTGTCAATTCTACCACGTGTGCAAAACATACAGAGAAATGAAATTAAGTTTCAGTACACACAATTCAGAGATCAGACATAGATGGGCAAGACACCTGACAAGAATTGGTGACTGTGGTCCTTCGCAACACGAGTCGCGCTACCTTATAGATGAAAAGGGAATTACATGAGGATAAATTGGGGGAGGGAAAAAAGGCATACCAGAGTTACTCCCGGCAGGGCGTAGCTTTACTATGCAAAAAAAAAAAAAAAAA
>SSNQ01034594.1:1203017-1249881 GCA_006942095.1 Nothobranchius kuhntae | reverse complement strand
AAAAAAAAAAAAAAAAAACGCCTCAAAGATATAAGCACGAACATCACAGTTCACAACATGAGACTCCGATGGGGAGGCGGGGGGGGATCCTGGTTCCCCAGCGGGAGCAGCCCTGTGTGGCGCTCAGCCAGCTGTATCCATAGGAGGGAGAGAGATTGGAGGAGCGCAGAGCACATTTGATTTTCCTGCAGATTGATGACCTCGCTAGGCAGAAGTCCACAATCTGAAGGCGGGGGGGGTTAGGACGGGTTTTCACAGCATCTGTCTGCATTCCTTCCTTCGTGGGGGTTGTTGTTAGCAGCTCAAGGCTGCCTTGGCGTCAGATTTGGATAACAAGACTGTGTTTGGGTCAGGCAGAGATCATTTTCCCCTCTGCCTTCAGTCTGTAACTGGTCATTCCAGTCCTTCAGTGAAGCAAATTTAAGTTATTAAACATCTCCACACTGTCCAGTGACCCTCTCCCAGATGACAACCATTTTGCGCGCTAACACCGGTAACGCAGCTAGGACATTGTCCAGCTTACGATTCACCTCAAGTAACGTCCCAGTCTGTGAGGTCTCCGCCCGGGCGGTGCTTCCCGTGGGTGCAGGTCACACTCCAATCGCTCCCGTCTTCCCAAATTTCCAGAAAACCAGATATCCTCCCACTCCAGTCAGAAGAAATCCAGTGATCATCAGGCCGAATATCCACATATCTTCAACGTCCTCAATGGACAGCTGAGAGAGACAAACGATCCTCCACACCTTCCAGGAATCGAGCGCATATCCCGCTGCGAATGTCCCCTCAGGACAGGTGGGAGCCCCCTTCTCCGTTCTCATCGTAGAAAAGATCTCATCAATCGCGTTGAATGACCAATTAATTAAATCCATTTCCAAAAAATAGGGATTTCCAGAAGAAATGCAGAGAAGCGCTCTGTAGGCAGATGGGACAAAGAGCCTTGGGAAAAAAGATAAGGGAACAAAAGCAGAAGCGTCTGTTCTCTGCGAGTGCCGGATGAACAAGTGCCCTACACAGTAGCCTCCCTGGTCGGGATCGCGCCTTTGAAGGGTGCAAGTGTGGAAGTGCGAGTATTGGGATTGGGCCACTCTACGCTCACTGTCCTTGCTGCACAACAAAGCCTTCCTGTGGGTGGAGCCAAGATGGGTGAGTCCATGAATGTTAGTGACAGTGTGACGTAGATCTGTCAGGCTTTTCTAATCCTAGAGTTTCACCGTCTGTTTTCTATCAGAAGCTACTGCAGGAGATAGGTGTAGGAGACTATTTTCATGTTCAGCCTGCATGAAACCCTCAGAGTGACCCGTTGGAATCAGAAATAATCATTTTCTTTAGTGAACCACACCTTTAACCCCCAGAGACAGCTTCAAAAATAGACCCTCCTTCTTTGTTAAACCACATTTATCACTAACAGGTCCTGTTGTTCAGTTCTGCAACGCTATTGGATAATAGGCCTGTTTACGTGGCCCTGAAGTCACCTGGACACCTGCTTTATAATACATCATGTTGTTGTCACCTGTAACCTCATACCTGATGCGCTTCATTATTTTAAGACCTGAATTCTCCGGCACACCTTAAAGGGGCGTGTCTTTTAATCAGTAACAGAAGATCTGATGATCAGTCCCAGGTGCCGCCATGGGTGCTGCCACTCGCCCAGATGCTTTATGTTGTGTTGTCTGAAGTCTGTTGCATATCTGTTGAGGTGTTTTTTTGCAGAGCAAAGCTGCCCTCCTGGTGGAGGGTATCTCTGAAGTGCCTGTTTTTTCCCTCCACCTGAACCAATCCTCATGTAACCCTCTGATCTCTAAGGTAGCGCGACTCGGGGTTGCAAATGACCACAGTCACCAATTCTTGTCATGTGTCTATGTCTGATCTCTGAACTGTGTGTACTGAAACTCTAATTTCCCTCCGGGATTAATCAAGGATCTTTGATTTGATTTGATTGATAAACAATCATCTGTTTAACTAAAATCAGCCTCATACGCTTTATTTGCTGCAGCTCATTCACATAAAAACACTTTTTCACTCACCAGAGACGCAACATAAGATGGAAACCTGCGTCACGTCGCCTGGCGTCGCAGACATGGGTGCCCCTGCAGAAAAATCATGAGAATAAGAAAACTAAAAGTTTGAGGCAGAGAACAGAGCTGCTGAGTTCAGCAGAAATTGAACTAAACAGGATCAGCAGCTTCATTTCTGGGAAATGCTCCTCCTAGTCCTGTTGATGGCCACTCCCAGAACTCGTCTTGGTTTATGACCTTGACCGCGGTGATTTATGAGGCGAGCAACCGTTTGAAATGAGATATTTGTTTTTCCTTTCGTTTTCACCGAGTGCCACGACGCTCTGCTTGTTCTATGACTTGTGTGAAGAACATAAATGTGTGGTCTGTGCAAAAACAACAAATGTTTTCCTTCTTCCGGGGAGCGGGTGCAAATTCCAATAATACCTAGCTGCCCGATAGACCAGAACCAGGATCTAGAGATGAACCCTGAGGTGTTTTTTTTATTGAACAAAAGACACGCCGGCGGAAAACTCCACTAGTAACAGCTCCTGGGACATCTCTGCTAAACAAACCCCTCCGAAAAGCATCGGTAGACCTTCCCCGTGAAAAGCTGGCTCTTGCAGCAGCGGCTTGGCTGCAAATGAAGCTGATCAGGTGAAAGCGGAGCCAGGTGCTGCGTTTCTCCCCGCTCACCCACAGGAAGGGACGAGACGGCCCAGGGCCGTAACAGTTCATCTGATCCGCCGTCTGAAATCAGCTCAAACTGAAAAAACCACCAAGCATCCACCTTAGAGGGGAAATAGAAATTATTTTATTTTATTTATTCATATTGAAGCACAAAGCCAACATTAAAATTTAACTAATGGACAAATCTAATCATTTAAAAAACATCCCAGAATCTAAATTACACATATTTCCAATAAGCGATCCATTTGTTTTATTTTAAAACAGAAAGAAGATGAAGAACAAAAACAAGTTTATATTAAAATAATTCTTAAAACTTCATGAGACGTAAAATAAATGTTTAAAATACAAGAAAGTAGGAATTCTGCTTTAAACACGAAAAGACCAGAAAAGAGACTTTTGGGCAAATCAGATGAAACCTGGTTCCATAAAAGACATTCATGCGTGATTCATGCAGAGAACATAACCAGGTTTCATCAGCTGTTGCTGCATGAATAATGTTCACTCATGCATCCAGTAAATGTCAACACAGATGAGTGTGAGTTGCATCGCTCCTCCAGAAGATCCTCGGAGAACCTGGACTTCCATCAGCTCATGGTCAGACTGTTCATCGATCACATGAATACCTGCAGGAGGAGGAGGAGCGTGCTGAAGACACATACAGAGGAACTCCTAGAAGCTCCTCCAGCAAAGGATCTGGAACGGACGACCTTCAGCAGAACCTCCACAGGGTAATGGTCGCTGACGTCCAGCGCCTCAGAGAACAAACAAGCAAACATCCATGTTTTATGATGCTTTTCCTTCCTGTTTTAGACCACCAGCACGGGTCGCTGCAGCGCCTCAGACCGGCGCATACGAGGATTTATCTGAGATTTTAGCCACATTCTGAACTCGTTTTATGTTTTGTGTCTGAAATAAGAAAGTTATGAGGCGTGCATTTTAAGAATAGTGATAAAACAACACAGTAATGATATTGTTGACGGTTTCGGTGACTTTCCACCGTTTTCCGACTCCAGACGTGTTAACGGAGGCGATTTAAACACAAACCTGCTCTTCCGTAAGTCCGTATTCCTGCTGGAAGTTGAAGGGTTGAGCTGATGAAGGAACGACTGCGCTGTTGAACGTTTCTCCGTTCACGACGATCCTGGTGAAAAACATGGGAAGATTTATGGAAACACAAAGGATCATTTAATGTTGAATGAACTTTTTAACACAAAGTAGGAACACAAACATGAGGAACAACCCTGGTAGAAACATCACGTGTAAACTAGTTTAGCCGTTAGAAAGTTAACATGAAATGTGTAAAAGAAACGCGACTACACGTTACCCATGTGAACCTGGAACATTTTCCCTTCCCTCTCCCCAGCCACTTGGGCCAGCTCCTCCGGGGGAATCCCAAGGCGTTCCCTGGCCAGGTGAGAGACATAGTCCCTCCAGCGTGTCCTGGGTCTACCTTTAGGTCTCCTCCCGGTTGGCTCAGGAGTGTGATTGTGGTATTTTAACTCTTAAGTGGAAATCATTTCATCTGCACCACAACTCTACATTAATGGTTTGTTTATTCGCCCCTCTACCATACTTATAAACAACAGTGTGGTCTTTCATCAGAAACGATTTTGAAACCATAGTTTTGTATCACTGTGGGCGTCCCGCTGCAGACATCTGTCTTTCATAGATAACTAAAATATTCAGACGCCAGAGCGCCCCAACCCTCTGATCACGTCTGACTTCAGAAAAAAACACCTGAACAACCAAAACAGAAATATTCTTTAGTTATTTCAGTCCTGGGGAGTTAAAAGTGGAGATTCTCCTGTTCCCAGCTCTGCTACAGAAATAATAACATTTAAAAATGTTATTAATTATTATTGTAAATAAGTTTTATAATGTTTTGTTCTGGCGCCCCCTTGTGGACAGAAGAGCTCAGTGATCTAGATCCCTGTCGGGGGTTGTGATTAAATATAAGTTTAAATATTATGGAAGGTAAGTTAAGCTCACACCTTCATGACACCTAAAACATCATCATCTTTATTTGGAACGCCCTTCCCATCATGAAGGTGACCCGCAGCGCTGCTCACGTAGAACTAGAACCCTGACCCGAGCAGAGGCCCTCCTGATACACAGCAAGACAAAATGTTGATCACATAAACTAAAACAGGATCACATCTAAAGTACAGCTAACGCTGCAGATCAGACGCGAGTCTTCAGGGAGGGTGACCCCTGACCTCCAGTGGACGGTCGTTCTGAGAAAGCCCCGCCTCCTCTTGCTGAGCATTCACACGTGGAGGTAAGTGCCGCTGTGTTGACCTTAGTCATCATCAGTCAGTGAGACACCAGAGTTTGGCACCGTGGGCATTTACAGTTGTGTCATGAGGTCNTTTTATGATGCTTTTCCTTCCTGTTTTAGACCAACAGCACGGGTCGCTGCAGCGCCTCAGACCGGCGCATACGAGGATTTATCTGAGATTTTAGCCACATTCTGAACTCGTTTTATGTTTTGTGTCTGAAATAAGAAAGTTATGAGGCGTGCATTTTAAGAATAGTGATAAAACAACACAGTAATGATATTGTTGACGATGGTTTCGGTGACTTTCCACCGTTTTCCGACTCCAGACGTGTTAACGGAGGCGATTTAAACACAAACCTGCTCTTCCGTAAGTCCGTATTCCTGCTGGAAGTTGAAGGGTTGAGCTGATGAAGGAACGACTGCGCTGTTGAACGTTTCTCCGTTCACGACGATCCTGGTGAAAAACATGGGAAGATTTATGGAAACACAAAGGATCATTTAATGTTGAATGAACTTTTTAACACAAAGTAGGAACACAAACATGAGGAACAACCCTGGTAGAAACGTCACGTGTAAACTAGTTTAGCCGTTAGAAAGTTAACATGAAATGTGTAAAAGAAACACATTACCCATGTGAACCTGGAACATTTTCCCTTCCCTCTCCCCAGCCACTCGGGCCAGCTCCTCCGGGGGAATCCCAAGGTGTTCCCTGGCCAGGTGAGAGACATAGTCCCTCCTGGGTCTTTCTTTAGGTCTCGTCCCAGTTGGACGTGCCCGGAAAACCTCACCAGGGAGGCGTCCAGGAGGCATCCTGACCAGATGCCCAAGCCACCTCAACTGGCTCCTCTCGATGTGGAGGAGCAACGGATCTACTCCGAGCCCCTCCCCAATGACCGAGCTTCTCACCCTATCTCTAAGGGAGAGCCCAGCCACTCTTCGGAGAAAACTCATTTTGGCTGCTTGTATCCGTGATCTCGTTCTTTCGGTCACTACCCAAAGCTCATGACCATAGGTGAGGGTAGGAACGTAGAACGACCGGTAAATCGAGAGCTTCGCCTTCTGACTCAGCTCTCTCTTCACCACGACAGACCGGTACAACGCCCGCATCACTGCAGACGCAGCACCAATCCACCTATCGATCTCACGCTCCAGTTTTCCCTCACTCGTGAACAAGACCCCGAGATACTTAAACTCCTCCACTTGGGGCAGGACCTCATCCCTGACCCGGAGAAGGCGTTCTACCCTTTTCTGAATCAAGACCATGGTCTCAGATTTAGAGGAGCTGATTCTCATCCCAGCTGCTTCACACTCGGCTGCGAACCGCTCCCGTTAGAGCCAGAGATCACGTTCTGATGAAGCCAACAGGACCACATCATCTGCAAAAAGCAGAGACCTGATCCTCAGGCCACCAAAACGGATGCCCTCCACACCTTGGCTGCACCTAGAAATCCTGTCCATAAAGTTATGAACAGAATCGGTGACAAAGGGCAGCCTTGGCGGAGTCCAACTCTCACTGGGAACGAGCCCGACTTACTGCCGACAATACGGACCAAGCTCTGACACCGGTCATACAGGGACCTAACAGCCCGTATCAGAGGGCCTGGTACCCCATACTCCCGGAGCACCCCCCACAGGGCCCCCCGAGGGATGCGGTCAACCGCCTTCTCCAAATCCACAAAACACATGTAGACTGGTTGGGCAAATTCGCACGCACCCTCCAGGATCCCCCTAAGGGTATAGAGCTGGTCCAGTGTTCCACGGCCAGGACCAAAACCACATTGCTCCTCCTGAATCTGAGGTTCAACAATCCGACGGACCCTCCTCTCCAGATCCCTGAACAGACCTTACCAGGAAGGCTCAGGAGTGTGATTGTGGTATTTTAACTCTTAAGTGGAAATCATTTCATCTGCACCACAACTCTACATTAATGGTTTGTTTATTCTTCCCTCTACCATACTTCTAAACAACAGTGTGGTCTTTCATCAGAAACGATTTTGAAACCATAGTTTTGCATCACTGTGGGCGTCCCGCTGCTGACATCTGTCTTTTACAGATATCTAAAATATTCAGACGCCAGAGCGCCCCAACCCTCTGATCACGTCTGACTTCAGAAAAAAACACCTGAACAACCAAAACATAAATATTCTTTAGTTATTTCAGTCCCGAGGAGTTAAAAGTGGAGATTCTCCTGTTTCCAGCTCTGCTACAGAAATAATAACATTTAAAAATGTTATTAATTATTATTGTAAATAATGTTTTATAACATTTTGTTCTGGCGCCCCCTTGTGGACAGAAGAGCTCAGTGATCTAGATCCAAGAGCCCAGCAGCAACGCCTGTCAGGGGTTTGTGATTAAATATAAGTTTAAATATTATGGAAGGTAAGTTAAGCTCACACCTTCATGATACCTAAAACATCATCATCATCTTTATTTGGAACGCCCTTCCCATCACGAAGGTGACCCGCAGCGCTGCTCACGTAGGAGAACTAGAACCCTGACCCGAGCAGAGGCCCTCCTCATACACAGCAAGACAAAATGTTGATCAAATAAACTAAAACAGGATCACATCTAAAGTGCAGCTAACGCTGCGGATCAGACGCGAGTCGTCAAGGAGGGTGACCCCTGACCTCCAGTGGACGGTCGTTCTAAGAAAGCCCCGCCTCCTCTTGCTGAGCATTCACACGTGGAGGTAAGTGTCGCTGTGTTGACCTTAGTCATCATCAGTCAGTGAGACACCAGAGTTTGGCACCGTGGGCATTTACAGTCGTGTCATGAGGTCAAAGGTCAGGCTCAGTGTTTACAGTTAGGTCGCGTGGACAGGGTTGTGAGCAGGTCATACCTGTCGTAGGAGCAGGAAGTGGAGAGTTTGACGGTGGTGTCGCTGTCCTCTGGAATCAGCCAGTAGAGGTTCTTATCCGTGATCAGTCGCACGTTCTTCCGGTTCTTCTTGGCGAGGTAGCCACAATCCGCGTTGAAGTCCCCCAGAAGCATCACGTTCTGCTCAGACACCGCGGACGGGTCAGAAGGTCACTTCCTGCTTCACGTTACAGAATTCCTCTAGAGGCTCATGTCTTTACCTCGGTTCTCCACATCTTCTTCACACGCTGCAGAACGTCGTACAGAGCATCCAGCTCTTTGGTGGTGTTGGTCGGGGTGGTGTGTTGAGGGATGAGGACAAATTCTTTTATAACTGAAAATACATTTGATTCTATTAAGGAAGCAGAGGAAAAGACCTCTGTACGGAAGCCCTGAGAGGCCAGAAACCTGACCTGTCCTTGGGGCCTTGAAGCGAACAACAAAAGGCTCCCTGGAGAACGCATCTTCGTCTCCTTTTAGATCATCCGGGTACTGATAGAGGTCTGTAACCGTCACCGTTTCAGTCCTGGAAAGGTCCAGACACGTAAGAAAACACGCTCGGATCTGTCACCCCTTTCAGGGCTTTGAGGAGCTCAAACTGCTCACAATACCTGTAAATAAACACGTACTGCTCCTGGTACGACTCCGACCGGCCCAGTCGCTCACTGGACACATGCTGGTAGCTAGACGTGGAGTCGTACCTGAACAACAACAAAACAGGTGATGCAGTGGTTACCGAGGGCTCAGCTCCACCAGGGTATCAATGAGGATGGATGGATGGGTGGGTGGGTGGAGGGTGGGTGGATGGATGGATGGATGGAGGTGAGTGATGGTTTACCTCTTAATAGTCTGAAGCAGCCGTGGAACGGCCGTCCCTTTACTGTCTCTCACCTCCTGAAGTAAACAAACATCACAGCGGGTGATGATCTGGAAAAAAGGATCACATGATGTGAAACAGACATCAGAGCTGTGTGTGTGTGTGTGTGTGTGTGTGTGTGTGTGTGTGTGTGTGTGTGTGTGTGAGAAGGGGTTTAATAAGGATGACAGGAGTAATAAAAAGCAGAACATCAGGTCCTCACCCTGGCGAGCGTCAGCATCACATCACTCTTCCTGGACTTGGAGTCTCCATAGTGATGAAGGTTGAAGGCACAGATCCTGAACTCTGAACTCCGCTGAGCGTCGGCCACGGTCAGGAGGAAGAGGAGGAGGAAGATGGACCTCATGTCCTATGGAGTTGTCTTTCTGGGCTTTATGAATAAAATCTCCTTACTATTGAACTAGCTTTAGTTCTCTGTGTAGAACANGGATGGATGGATGGATGGAGGTGAGTGATGGTTTACCTCTTAATAGTCTGAAGCAGCCGTGGAACGGCCGTCCCTTTACTGTCTCTCACCTCCTGAAGTAAACAAACATCACAGCGGGTGATGATCTGGAAAAAAGGATCACATGATGTGAAACAGACATCAGAGCTGTGTGTGTGTGTGTGTGTGTATGGTTATCTGTGTGTGTGTGTGTATGGTTATCTGTGTGTGTGTGCACGTGTGTGTGTGTGTGTATGGTTATCTGTGTGTGTGCACGTGTGTGTGTGTATGGTTATCTGTGTGTGTGTGTGTGTGTGTGTATGGTTATCTGTGTGTGTGTGTGTATGGTTATCTGTGTGTGTGTGTGTGTGTGTGTGTGTGTGTGTGTGTGTGTGTGTGTATGGTTATCTGTGTGTGTGTGTGTGTGTGTGTGTGTGTGTGTTAGAAGGGGTTTAATAAGGATGACAGGAGAAATAAAAAGCAGAACATCAGGTCCTCACCCTGGCGAGCGTCAGCATCACATCACTCTTCCTGGACTTGGAGTCTCCATAGTGATGAAGGTTGAAGGCACAGATCCTGAACTCTGAACTCCGCTGAGCGTCGGCCACGGTCAGGAGGAAGAGGAGGAGGACGATGGACCTCATGTCCTATGGAGTTGTCTTTCTGTGCTTTATGAATAAAATCTCCTTACTATTGAACTAGCTTTAGTTCTCTGTGTAGAACAATGAATATGATTCTGTGTTTGAGACTCTTATTTTGAAGGACCAAAGGAAGTATTTCAGCAACACGTCCTCCTCCGTTTCTCCTTCATTGCCCTAAGGAAGCAGTTGGAGTAGCTCATGAACACACGTGCTGTGAGACGCTCCTGGAGTCTGGGTGTGTTGGGCTTCGGCGCTTAACGCCTTTTTGTTTTATTTTGGTGATTTTTATCTCGTGAAGCTCACTAAACAGATCCTTTCTTCTGGATTGTAAACGGAGGCTTAGGGAAACTCCTGCTTCTACCCTAACCCTCTCATCCATGGCTGCTGGTTGAGTTTACAGAATGAAAAGGTCAGTCTCACTAATGAATGACCTTCAGTGATGTTCTGATGACAAGGAGACTTTAAGTGACAGTAAAATGTTTTTGGTACCAACTTTGTGTTTTTTTACTTTATTTTGAACTCTGAATCTTCTGCAGCTGACTGTTAATAGAGCAGCTGAAGATGCAGTAGAACAACCGGGTCCTGACCCCGACCCGCACTTCTTCACTAAGAAGGTTCGGTTGGTGGAGGAAAGATGTCCGACACGTATGAAACTTTCCTGCTCTATGAACCCGATTCTAGTTAAAAGCTCCTAACGTGTGAGCATCACTGCCTTCAGGACCGGTTCTCCATCTGCTCCTGTTCCTCCTTGTTATTGTTCCTCTTTCTGTTCTCAAAAACTGGGTTTTCTGTGTGTGTGTGTGTGTGTGTGTGGGGGGGGGGGGTCGTCTGAGTGTGTGTGTGTGTGTGTGTGTGCTCGTCAACACAAGCAGAAACTTCTGATAACGTTTAAACTCTTTCACAAACATCTGCCAAGGATCAGCACATACATGTTCACACACACACACACACACACACACACACACACACACACACACACACACACGTTATAAACTCAAAGGTAAGGAGCGGCGTAACTCACCAGCTGATCCTTCTCTCTCTCTGCTGGCTGAAACTTGAAGCTGAGTTCCTTCCTGTGGGCGGAGCCAGGGCCGTTGCTAGCTATTTTGGTGCCCTAAGCACAAAGTCTTCGTGGTGCCCCCCAGGAGGTTAGCATAATGGACTTTTCTCTTCAGATTATACCATCAGCAGCTGATGTTCCACTTGGCCCGTAAATGTGTATGAAATATAAATCAACATAGAGCAAATACCTAATTAGAAAATAGGTTCGTCTATTTTTTCATATTAAATCTCAGTTACATAGCCTACAGGCCACATAGGCTATTTAATAATGATATAAATCATGTCCATAGTTAACTCATGATTAATCACAAATAGCCGCTTATTTAAAATAAAATGTCTTACTTTACCTTTACGGTGTTTTTGTCCTTCCTGTTGTTGTGATATTTAAGTATTTGGGTGGACAAATATGATTCATTTGTTTGTTTCTGTTTCAAAACAGCACAGATGGATCTATCTGACCTCACAGAGGAAACTTTATTTTACTTGAGAAAGATGATTTAAGATGAACTTATTAAAACAAAATAATCTTCAAACTCTTAAAGGTCTATTTTTAGATGAACAACCTTTAACACTGTTCAGACTTATTTGTTGATCCAAGTCGCATGAACAGGCTGAATAAAAGGATATTTCCTTTGTTGCATTTAACTATTTCTTCTTTAAAGAAGTGCTGATTCAGAAGAGAATAACTGCATTTAGGAAGATGATGACTTGCTACGTTTTTTTCTCCAGCAGTAAAAAAGCTCCAAAGCTTCTCTGAGTTTCTCTCCCTCTCAGCCTCTCTCACTCAGCTGCTGATGAACGCCCGGTAGGCAGGGCCAGATTAACACTTTGTTGTACCCTGGGCAACAATATTCAAGGGCCCCATCATCACGACCCAAGGATCACCATAATGTGGTCACATACAGAATATATTACTGTAATATGCAGTAAATATACTCAATACTTGAATGCCTGACATCACGTAACCCGCCCAGGGTAACCTTTGACCCACCTCGTGTGGACTGACCAATGAGGAGAGGGTCTTAACTTGAGGCCCTCTCTTCATTGGTCAGTCTGCATGAGACTGACTCTCAACTGACATTCAGTCGTAGGCAGCGAAGCATCTCTGTGCAGCGCTAAAGCCCGGGTGGACAGTTTGTTTAATGTAGGGTGATCATATTTCCATTTCCAAACAAGAGGACAGGGGATCTGTGCCTATGACATCACACTATGGCAACGCCACACAAACCAAGTTGGGACCCACTTTTTGTAAGAACTAAATTAATATCAGATTCTGCCAATTAAAGGGCTCTAAAACAATTCATATGTAAGTATTTTGCATATTTAATGCAAAATCTCATTTTTCTGCTTTAGTGCTGCAAAAAGGTTTTATTAATAATAAATTATTATACCTTTTGTTTTACTACAGCATCGGTACGCTTCCTGTGCACAGATTATTAAGGATGCTTGTTTCAGCTGTGAGATTAGACGATAGGATCAATGAAAAAATAAGTTGTCACACACTCCATGGAAACTTTCAGAGAATCCACAAATAGTGGCTTTCAGATGGTTTTGTTACTTTTTGCAAGTTTAGAAAAACAGAAGATGAGACAGCATGTCTGATAATTTAGTTTTTCATCTGATAACATTAGAACATGTCAGTGATGTCTGAGGGGCTTTTATAAACACTGTATAACTAGCACTACTGGAGAGGGTATGGATTACACAGAGGCTTCTCGGGAGCCCAGTTATGGGGGGGGGGTTTAGCCTTGGCCCCCAAAATGTCTTGAAACGGCCCTGGGTGTGTGACTGAGTTTTGAAGGTGATCTGAATTGTATCAGATGTATAAATATGACATGTGTGTAACTTATTGTTTTATAAAACGTGTAGGGGAGATAAATCTACCTACATTTGACTTTGTTTTCCTGTTTTTATTGAACTATTTCCTGTCCTGTCTGTCCCTCATCTTCCTGCATCTCCTCTAAACTCTCCAGAAAATCTGTTGCCTGGATTCTTACTCTTTCACCTCATCAGTTACTTCTGAGCAGATCAAAGATCTCCTGACCGCAACGCGGAGAGCGCGTTTCGATGAGTCAGTGAGGTGACATCACCGCAGCACAGGTGATGAGCTCCGCAGTAGCAGAGCGCTTCAGGCACAAGACAGAAAATAGAGAACATGTGCAGACATGAACGATCGTGTGCTAATTATAGTTTTTTGATTGCGCCACTTTGAGAATGGACAGTGAGTTGGAAGCAGCTGCCTGGAGCGCTGCGCAACAACGATCAGCGCTGTGCCGCTCTCTGCTCAAAAGTCCATAAATGATGCCATATAGGTAGAACTTTTTTCCAGCTCCCCTGGATGTGTACAGCTCCCCCATAATTCGATCCCTGCTCCTGGATGAAAAGCCGGACATTTTCAAGAACCCCCGGACAGAGTGAGAAGTGGACACGGTCCATCTCCTTTCCTTTTTGTATTGTTTTCTCTCCGTAAACATGCTGTTAACTTGCTTTGCACATCTTCTAATTGAAATCTGTCTTTATCATATATATTATTTTTTCATAAGCTTGCGTTTGGTGCCCCTCCCCTGGCGTGGTGCCCTACGCGCTATGCGTGGTGTGCGTAGCGCCGGGCGGAGCTAACACAGACCCGCCCACAGCTGCAGCTGCTCTTGTCGGACACGTCACTCAAATAAATGCTTTTTTTAACGAGTCACGTTTTGTCTGGAAGTTTGACATAAATAATAAAATTTAACTGTATAAAAATGTTTTTATACTAGAAATATTTCTGAGTTCTCAAACATGTAAAATTCACCACTTCATCCTCAGGAGGGTGAGGGCGCTGGCGTCCAGCTCTGGGTTGAATTGACTTTTATTGTCATTATGCAAAAGGAAGCAGAACGAGATTAGCTGGGCCTCATCTGACACGGCGCCACACACACACACACACACACACACGTGTAAAAGCCACATAATCTACAACTTCACTAAAATATTTGAAATCTGACTGGCTAAAAAACTTCCACCGTAAATATCCCCAAGAACATGGTCAGTGGGGGGCCCACCTTACAATCACATCAAGCAGGTAAACGCTGTCCTTCAGTCTGATGGTTCGGCACCTCAGGGACCTGAAACCTGGACAGGTCTCGCCCGTCACTGGGACAGACTCCCTCCGTCCTACAGGGACAAGTCCCCTAAAGGTCCGTGGGAGGAAACGTGCTAGCTCAGCGCAGAAAGGGTGCAGGCGGGATTCAAACCTGCAACCTTTTAGCTGCCAGGCCAGAGTGAGCAGCGGCTGCGTGTTTGAGTCCCTTTAAAGATTCAGTTCAGCAAAACTAGATTTACTAAAGGAATAAAAGTCGTGTAACCTATAAACCGTTCAGATTAACCTGCTCAGGTACGCAGTCAGAACGCACGTTTACTTTGCTGCTAATAAAACTTGTTTACTCGTTCCCAGGGGGAGCTGAACCGTTACCTTACAGCAGCTCATTAGTCAGGAAACCGTTGGAAAGCCGCCGGGCGGCGTCCAGATCTCCGCTCAAAACAAAACAAACCAGGAAAGGATTTTTATTCCATCCCACTTTTATTGAACAGCTGAGCGCAGTGTCTAGTTGGCGTGCAGCGCCTTCCAGCGGGTCAGAGGGCCTCTGCTGGGGATGTACTTCACCCCACAGCCATCAGGAATCAGACGCTTCTCCGCCATCATGTCATCGAAGTCGCAGGCGTTGAACTTGGTGAAGCCGTACTTCTTAGAAATGTGGATCTGCGGATCAGAGCGACGAGACGTCACAGCAGGCTCAGGAAGAGCTTCACGACAGGATTAACCGCTGCTTTTGTCTCAGTGGTCCCTTAAAGCACTCAGCACCTCCCAGCTGAGCACATACACAACCACAGAGTCGCTGTCTGCAGCGTTTGCACACCAGAACCGCACCTGAGCAGAACCGGTCGGCTTAATAAGCTGCAGGGCTGAAGCTCAGCGTTCACATCGGCGGTTTACCTTCTGGCGACCGGGGAACTTGAACTTGGCTCTGCGCAGAGCCTCCACCACGTGCTCCTTGTTCTGGGCCTTGGTACGCACCGACATGATCACCTGACCGATGTGCACGCGGGCCACGGTGCCCTGGGGTTTCCCAAAAGCACCGCGCATTCCAGTCTGGAGCCTGACGGACAGGAAGGCAGCATTTAGCCCAGGTCTGGGTTTCATCAGGAGCTCGTGGCGTTGCTCACCTATCAGCTCCGGCGCAGGACAACATTTTGTTGATGCGGATGACGTGGAAGGGATGCAGACGCATGCGGATGTGGAAGCCATCTTTACCGCAGGTCTTCACCATGTACTTGTTAGCACAGATACGAGCTGCTTCCAGAGCTGCAGAGGAAGGGAGACGTTAGAGCTGCACGGACAGGTGACCACACCTGAGCCTCGTCAGGACTCGGGTCCACCAGAGACCTCTGAACTTCACACATCTGTAACCAAACACTCCAGGCTCTCGCTGATCTACTTCAGCTCCACCTCTGGACCTCATGGGCTTCCATCAAGCATGTTTTAGTTGTTTCTCTGCTCCTACTCACCTGACAGGCAGAAGCCTGTTAGACAATAATCTAAGGTACGAGTTTTTACTTTTGTTGCGCTCTGCTCAGATCAGCTGATCCGACCCGGTCTGACCGCCGCGGTTCTGGTTTCAGACCGGATCTTTATTTACACACGGCTGAAACTGGGAAGGACAGAGTTCACGCTGAAGCCTACTTCATACGTCTCCACCAGCTCCACGGGGGGCCGACACGTTTTACCTGCAGACCTCTCCTGGGGAGTGTAGCAAGCCCCCGCCAGGACACCAGAGGGCGAGTTGTAAACATTATTCTAACCTTCATGGGCTCGACACACGGGAGGCGACATCGCCTCTCCTCCATCCATTTTCAATGAGACATGCGTGACAAAGCGATAATCGCGGGTCTCCCTCCTACCAAGCGAAACGTGAAAAACATGCGTGTGAAATTTAGCGCTCGTGCACGTGTCGTGCACAGGCGACGCAGCGATGCGATCCCAGAAAGTTGAAACATTTTCAGATTTTCATCGCTGTCGCTCGGACGAGGACCAATCAACGGAGGTTTCATTCACTGACCAATGAGCGGACAGGATGCTCCGTACGTCTCCGAGCAAACATGGAGGAGGAGTTTATTATTATTATGTTTTATAGTAAAATCAGAAGTAAGATTTCACAAAACTCTAGCAGCACCTTGTGAAACATCATATCTACCGCTTTATTAACTCTGAACCGCTTACAGTACAGTGTGTATATTATATACTAGTGTGTATATCATATAGTACAGTGTGTATATTACATACTAGTGTGTATATTATTTAGTACACTGTATATTATACAGTGTGTATATCATGTACTACAGTGTGTATATCATGTACCACAGTGTGTATATCATATAGTACAGTGTATATTACATAGTACAGTGTGTATATTACATAGTAGTGTGTATATTATATAGTGGTGTGTATATTATTTAGTACACTGTATATTATACAGTGTGTATATCATGTACCACAGTGTGTATATCATGTACCACAGTGTGTATATCATATAGTACAGTGTGTATATTACATACTACAGTGTGTATATTACATAGTACAGTGTGTATATTACATAGTACAGTGTATATTATACAGTGTATATATCATACTACAGTGTGTATATCATATACTACAGTGTGTATATCATATAGTACAGTGTGTATATCATATAGTACAGTGTGTATATTATATAGTACAGTGTGTATATTATATAGTACAGTGTGTATATCATATAGTACAGTGTGTATATCATATAGTACAGTGTGTATATCATATAGTACAGTGTGTATATTATATAGTACAGTGTGTATATTATATAGTACAGTGTGTATATTATATAGTACAGTGTGTATATTATATAGTACAGTGTGTATATCATATACTACAGTGTATATTATATAGTACAGTGTGTATATTATATACTAGTGTGTATATTATATAGTACAGTGTGTATATTATATACTAGTGTGTATATCATATAGTACAGTGTGTATATTGTATAGTACAGTGTGTATATTATATAGTAGAGTGTGAGCAAACAGAACACCCATCAGTACAACAGACTGATTTAAACCGAGCAGAACCAGAATCCTGACCCTGATCCCTGGGTGGTTACCTTCGGAGGACAGCTGCTCGTACTCATCGGAGACCATGTGGGCGCACAGAGGGAACTCGTCTACCTTGGCCTTCTTCCTGCCCAGGTCAAAGATCCGGATCTTTGGATCTGTTAGGAGAAAAGACCCAAAACACCTGAGCTGAAGATCTAAACTCAGCATCTAAGTTCACTTAAAACAAAGTCTGTCTCAGTGGTCCCTTAAAGCACTCAGCACCTCCCAGCTGAGCACATACACAACCAAAGAGTCGCTGTCTGCAGCTTTTGCACACCAGAACCGCACCTGAGCAGAACCGGTCGGCTTAATAAGCTGCAGCGAAACCAGAGCAGATACACAAAAGCAGGAAGAGGCCGACCGACATTCGTTTGTTTCTATATCGGCCGAAAGCCAATAAAAAATAAAAATCAGGCACCCATGTGGCCAACTGCCGCCCCCACTAGACTGCTGAAAGGACCCGGAGGACGCCAACACACCGTGAGCCCGCCCACCCAACAGCGCTGTGCTCCAGGTCACCTTACGTTGAAATAAACGTAAGATTTCTTCCCTCATCTTTACAAGGCAGAACATGCAATGTTGTTCTAACCTTTTAAATGTATTCATCCAGTGGTCATCAAACGCGTCACGTTACCCGTTTAGGATTCTAGTACACACGTACACGCCGCGGCAGCCATTAGGCGTAGCTTCTGTCCTCCTGAGCTTTAACAGAACAAACAGCTGGACTTTTCTGGTTCTCTTTAAGACGTTTTCTTCTCTTCCTAGTAGGGCTGCTCAATTAATCGAATTTTAATCACGATTACGATCTGAGTTTTGAACGATTATAAAAAACAAAACAAGCCGATTATTTGCTCCTCCCGCTTGCGCTGCCCTGAGTTGCAAATGAAGCGCTCCTCCACAGCGTTGCCAACTTAGCGACTTTGACGCTATTTCTAGCAGCTTTTCAGACCCCCTTCTTGACTTTTTAATCCTAAAAGTACCTAGCGAACATCTCAGAAACATCTCTGGTAACCCTTAGCTACTTTCTGGATAACTGTCGTCGACATTTCCTGCAGGTTAGCTAAACACTCCGCCTGTGCTCCGGACCATTCTTCACAACATTAGGAAAGGGAATGATGCAGTGATGTGTCGGTCGCTAAAGACCGCTCTCAGAGCCGGCTCCCTGTTGGATTAACCAGAGTGAGTGACACACACACACCGCACCTGCGGACTCCTGAGCAGCTAAAAACAGCTAAATGTGCGCGTGCAGCGTGCTAAACACATGTGCAGCTTGCCCCGATTGCTGTGAGACCGGGTTGGGGGGTGGGGGGTGCAGCTGTGGTTGGGACAATTATTACATTAACTGATGGACTTGTAAATAAATAGTTTATAAATAAGGTAGAAATAAGTTCCTCACGCTGATAAATAATAACTAACCTCTCTGAGGACACAGTGCTAGTGCACGCTCCTACAGCACCTTGACATGACTAAATAAATGTTATGCAACATTTTGTGAACATCAATTTATTTGCATTTATTTGTTATAAATGCCACTGTATAATTCTTGCTGTCAGTATTTGCAAGATATTGGTATTTGGGTCTGTACTGGTTAGACTTAAATGAGTTAAACCAAGGTCTATAGCCCTTGGGTCATAAACTATGAGCTATAAGTATATTGGTCTTTTTATCCTGGGAATCAGGAGTTCTTTTAGTGACTATCTTGTTTCTTATTTTTGTCCTGATTGTGCCCTGAGCAGTTTTATGACTGAATAAAAACAAATAAAATCAACATAAATTGAAAAATCGTTCTAAATAATCGTGATCTCAATTTCAGTCACCATAATCGTGATTATTATTTTTGCCATAATCGAGCAGCCCTACTTCCTAGAGGCTTCTTCACTTTGGTTGTTAGTGGAAGGCTGTGTTAAGGTCAGAAATAAACACTGACTGTGCCGAGTCTCTTTGGTTCCTCATTTGAAAACGTTTTAGTCTAAATTACTGTGATGCATTGTGTGTGTGTGTGTGTGTGTGTGTGTGTGTGTGTAGGCCTTAATAACCGGCTTTAGATATCAGCAACAAAATTCTTTAAAAATCGGTATCGAACTTAAAAAAATCAAATACATATCAGTCGGCCTCTAAGCAGAAATAACAAACAAGCAAGGACAATACCATCAGGCTGGTAAAGACTTGAAACATGCAGCATAATCTGACATGAATTACATTCAGATTCGATCCTTAATCCTGAATCTTTCGCTGACAGATGAGTTCATGTTCTTATAAACACACCAAGAAACGATGTTCCAGCACATCTGTTAACCAGCTCTGTGGTGGACCAGGATTAGACCCACTAACCCTAACCAGCAGAACACAAAGCAGGTGTGGGAGCTTACCAGGAACACCCCTGCAGAAGCGAGACTTGGGGTAAGGCTTGTTCTTGCAGTAGCGGTAGCTGCGGGGGGACAAGTCCGTTAAACTAATGTTTACCAGTGAGATCAGAAACGTTACAGTTACAGGTCAGAACATCTGGATGATGAACGTTTACGTTAGCAAAACGAAGACGGTGAAGCTTATGTGGCCCGAGGTAAGCTAACAGAGCTTAAATGTCTTCTTGGGAGTCATTTTATTAATCAGACTTATAGGTGATGTTGGAAAATATCACAAAAATGAGTAAATCCAGCTTTTTAACCGAAAACTCTAAACGTACATTAGTGTTGCCAGTGTATGCTAGCTCCTAGCCAACCTTAGCTCAGCATGCTAGCTCTACGAGACCAGGCTTAAGAGTAGGATGTCTGTATATTCGTATAAAAAATAATGATTAAAAACAACGTGTCTATAATGGATGTTGTGGTTCTGGTGGAAGAGCGAGGCAGGCTGCTGAGGCCTGCCGGTGCACATGGAGCAGGCGCGGAGCCGCTGCCATTTTCCTCAGAATCACGATGAACTCGGAGCGGTTTGCTCTGAAACGAAGAACTTACCAGCGCGCGGGTCGGCGGCCCATGGTTACGGTCTGAAAAAATAACAAACAAAATGTGTTACTTTTGTTCGACCCAACGCTATTTTAACATATAAATCATTAAAACCGTGAGTTTATCGGACAGCGCTGAAAACGCGGTGGCACCACGCACTCACCTAATGGAGGAAAGGAAGAACAAACTACTTCCGCTTCGTCATGACGACTGAGGTCAAATACCGGAGGCAAGTTTCATGTTATAGTTTATTTTTTTCTTTAGCTCTGGGTCTATTCCGTTACAGAAACAATTATGATATAGTTATGATATACATTTAATCTTGTAAATGCGCGTTTTATGTCCGTTGAGTAGGTTTAGCAGGAATTCTGGGAAGTGTAGTTTTAGGAGCGAAGCCGCGAATCGAGCTCGCCCCCTGCCGTCCTCCCGATGAAACTTCTCAATCTTCTTTAAAAACATAAACTAAATTTANTACAGTGTGTATATTATATAGTACAGTGTGTATATTATATAGTACAGTGTGTATATCATATAGTACAGTGTGTATATTATATAGTACAGTGTGTATATTATATAGTACAGTGTGTATATTATATAGTACAGTGTGTATATCATATACTACAGTGTATATTATATAGTACAGTGTGTATATTATATACTAGTGTGTATATTATATAGTACAGTGTGTATATTATATACTAGTGTGTATATCATATAGTACAGTGTGTATATTGTATAGTACAGTGTGTATATTATATAGTAGAGTGTGAGCAAACAGAACACCCATCAGTACAACAGACTGATTTAAACCGAGCAGAACCAGAATCCTGACCCTGATCCCTGGGTGGTTACCTTCGGAGGACAGCTGCTCGTACTCATCGGAGACCATGTGGGCGCACAGAGGGAACTCGTCTACCTTGGCCTTCTTCCTGCCCAGGTCAAAGATCCGGATCTTTGGATCTGTTAGGAGAAAAGACCCAAAACACCTGAGCTGAAGATCTAAACTCAGCATCTAAGTTCACTTAAAACAAAGTCTGTCTCAGTGGTCCCTTAAAGCACTCAGCACCTCCCAGCTGAGCACATACACAACCAAAGAGTCGCTGTCTGCAGCTTTTGCACACCAGAACCGCACCTGAGCAGAACCGGTCGGCTTAATAAGCTGCAGCGAAACCAGAGCAGATACACAAAAGCAGGAAGAGGCCGACCGACATTCGTTTGTTTCTATATCGGCCGAAAGCCAATAAAAAATAAAAATCAGGCACCCATGTGGCCAACTGCCGCCCCCCACTAGACTGCTGAAAGGACCCGGAGGACGCCAACACACCGTGAGCCCGCCCACCCAACAGCCCTGTGCTCCAGGTCACCTTACGTTGAAATAAACGTAAGATTTCTTCCCTCATCTTTACAAGGCAGAACATGCAATGTTGTTCTAACCTTTTAAATGCATTCATCCAGTGGTCATCAAACGCGTCACGTTACCCGTTTAGGATTCTAGTACACACGTACACGCCGCGGCAGCCATTAGGCGTAGCTTCTGTCCTCCTGAGCTTTAACAGAACAAACAGCTGGACTTTTCTGATTCTCTTTAAGACGTTTTCTTCTCTTCCTAGAGGCTTCTTCACTTTGGTTGTTAGTGGAAGGCTGTGTTAAGGTCAGAAATAAACACCGACTGTGCCGAGTCTCTTTGGTTCCTCATTTGAAAACGTTTTAGTCTAAATTACTGTGATGCATTGTGTGTGTGTGTGTGTGTGTGTGTGTGTGTGTGTGTGTGTGTATAGGCCTTAATAACCAGCTTTAGATATCAGCAACAAAATTCTTTAAAAATCGGTATCGAACTTAAAAAAATCAAATACATATCAGTCGGCCTCTAAGCAGAAATAACAAACAAACAAGGACAATACCATCAGGCTGGTAAAGACTTGAAACATGCAGCATAATCTGACATGAATTACATTCAGATTCGATCCTTAATCCTGAATCTTTCGCTGACAGATGAGTTCATGTTCTTATAAACACACCAAGAAACGATGTTCCAGCACATCTGTTAACCAGCTCTGTGGTGGACCAGGATTAGACCCACTAACCCTAACCATCAGAACACAAAGCAGGTGTGGGAGCTTACCAGGAACACCCCTGCAGAAGCGAGACTTGGGGTAAGGCTTGTTCTTGCAGTAGCGGTAGCTGCGGGGGGACAAGTCCGTTAAACTAATGTTTACCAGTGAGATCAGAAACTTTACAGACAGTTACAGGTCAGAACATCTGGATGATGAACGTTTACGTTAGCAAAACGAAGACGGCGAAGCTTATGTGGCCCGAGGTAAGCTAACAGAGCTTAAATGTCTTCTTGGGAGTCATTTTATTAATCAGACTTATAGGTGATGTTGGAAAATATCACAAAAATGAGTAAATCCAGCTTTTTAACCGAAAGCTCTACACGTACATTAGTGTTGCCAGTGTATGCTAGCTCCTAGCCAACCTTAGCTCAGCATGCTAGCTCTACGAGACCAGGCTTAAGAGTAGGATGTCTGTATATTCGTATAAAAATGATGATTAAAAACAACGTGTCTATAATGGATGTTGTGGTTCTGGTGGAACAGCGAGGCTGGCTGCCGAGGCCTGCCGGTGCACATGGAGCAGGCGCGGAGCCGCTGCCATTTTCCTCAGAATCACGATGAACTCGGAGCGGTTTGCTCTGAAACGAAGAACTTACCAGCGCGCGGGTCGGCGGCCCATGGTTACGGTCTGAAAAAATAGCAAACAAAATGTGTTACTTTTGTTCGACCCAACGCTATTTTAACATCTAAATCATTAAAACTGTGAGTTTATCGGACAGCGCTGAAAACGCGGTGGCACCACGCACTCACCTAATGGAGGAAAGGAAGAACAAACTACTTCCGCTTCGTCATGACGACCGAGGTCAAATACCGGAGGCAAGTTTCATGTTGTAGTTTATTTTTTCTTTAGCTCTGGGTCTATTCCGTTACAGAAACAATTATTATATAGTTATGATATACATTTAATCTTGTAAATGCGCGTTTTATGTCCGTTGAGTAGGTTTAGCAGGAATTCTGGGAAGTGTAGTTTTAGGAGCGAAGCCGTGAATCAAGCTCGCCCCCTACCGTCCTCCCGATGAAACTTCTCAATCTTCTTTAAAAACATAAACTAAATTTAAGTTTTTTGTTTTATTTTAATACAAAAAGTTTCAAACAAGCAGTCATTCTGGCGGCGCGCGCAGCTGCAGAACCGGGCATGCCCGTCCCTCAACAGCAGGTGGCGCTCACCGCTCCGCCCATCTCACAACCGGAGCGGAAAAATCCCAGACGGGATTTTGTGTGTGAAATAAGCCAGTTAAAGTTTGTTTAAGTGTTGTTTGTGTGCGTGTTGTTCAGTAGCTCATGCTATAAATAATACCATGGCTTTTTTTCGTAAGCCCTGCTGTGCGTGATGCGTGTTGGTGTGGTGTTAGAGCGTGTGAAGAGGGTCAAATGCGTGTGTCTCACGCACTGAGCGTGTCTCATGCACAGTACGTGAGACACGCTCAGTGCATCAGTTGGCAGCTTTTATTATTATTACTATTGATTTATGACGTCATGCGCGGTGCCAGGCTTTATAGTGAGTCTGTGGACCGACATCATCATTCTTCTGGACTCCCTCAGAGGTGAAGCATCTCAGAAAGAGCTCGCTTATTTTGTTCTGTTCAATTCAACATCCGTCGTTTTATTTTGACTAATTTAGTAAATTTAACTCATCTGATGATGTCACACAGTGGAATGTGTGTTGTCTGTTGCTCTAAATTCTTTTATTAATTGTTGGAATTTCTTAACAGTTTTGTGTTATTGCATGATTTTGTCTTGTGTTGTTGGTTTTATGTGCCTGTTTAGTTTAGATTGTTTTGCCACTGTTGACATGACAGTCACCTGAGAGGTGGGCGTGACTGGGGGAGGGCGCACCAGGTGCGCATAGTTAGCAGGCTGATAAAGGGAAGAAGCTGCAGAACTGAGAGAGGAAAAGAGACCAAAGGAACAAGAAGGCAGAGGGACTGGACTAACATGTGGACGTAGCACAGAACGCGTTGGATCGCAGGAGGACCAGTTCATCTCTGGCGTGCAGCGACAACGAGTGGGAGCAACGCCTTTGAATGACAGCAGGGCAGAGGTTGGACCCATGGACGTCACTAGGATTGAGATATGGGGGGGCTTAGCCCCAGGAGCTTGACCCTGAACGTTTTTTGTCACACCCTGCGAAAACTTTGTCAATTCATTATATGAAGAACATTTAACAAACATTATTTTATCACTTTCTTTTCCTTTCCTACTTTTGAGCATTTTCTCTCTTCTTTTTATAAAAAATAACACTTAATCAGCTCATTAGTGGGGTCTATGTTGAAGAAAGATTTTATGTAAGTCCATTAAAAATTAGATATGTTATATTTCCAAATAAAGCTATTCATTTCAGTCTACTGCCCTTAACAGGGGGAAATGTTGTCATTTATTTAATTTGTTTAATTACAATTTGTTTAATTATAAATGTTACTGAAATGTGACAATAAAGAACAAATGAATAATTTTCAAACTTTTATTCTGCCAAATGAGTGTGCAGTTGACAGTTTTAATATATGAATAACACTGCTATGATATAAAATAAAGGAGTATGTAATTAACTATTAGAAGACAAAATAACAGTATATATGAAAATATCCAGCAAGTAGTAGAGCTTATAATACAGAAAGTCAACTATACAGATACAACTTGACATAAGGTTGCAGGTCACATGATGATTAGTTATTTTTTTTCTCAAGGTCTCTTACCTGTTCACTCCTAAATAGAAAACTGTTCAGTTTTGCTTGGGAACTTTGTGCTCAGGTAAATGCTCATAACGGTGCGCTCGCCCCTGTTTTCTCTGTAGATCACTGACCTTGACCATGCAGATCTCCTCAGCATCAACCACCTGGTCTCTCTCCTGTTCCTCACTCACTCTTAAAAAAATCTTCGTATATCCATCTAGCCAACACATTGAAAAACATTTTCATTTTCTAATGCCAAAACAAATGCTACTATGCCATTTAGTCTTCACTCACAATAACTGAAACAGCCATTGGTGGATAAATGGGACAGAATATGGACAACTGTTAGCCTAATATAGCCTATGTTTGGTTGCTCATGATGATGGCATTGTCCATAATGTCACATTAAGCTGCCAAAATTTATGTTTAAGTTAGACGAGTACAATATCTCCTTTCTTTACCATAGGTAAACATAGGAAATATTAAGCAACTGACAACCCACATGGAAAGAATTCATATAAACATATAGGTTTTAATATATGTTTTGATGTAGCTTTTGAATGTATGTGACATATATAAAACTGGCTGTTTACTATATTATAGATACATATATGTACCTATAATATATATATTATAGAAAATATATAATATAGAAAAACGGTCAATAATATACACATTCGGCCATATTCTGATTCAGGTTTTTAGTGTGGAGTGATTTTTGTGCCACCAACTGGAGCGTGCAGTGATCAATCTGCAAGAACACAACCTGCTCTGCAGTCGTGTGCAGCCCTCTCTCTGCATGCTCAACTCCGTCTCTGCCTGCACAAATCTCCCTGTTGTTGCTCAATTTGCAATTTTTAAAGCAATGTAGCCTCTCCGTCAGCCAATCAGACAGCTCTCCATTATGCAATCAAAGCATGTCCAGGAAATACTGCCAGGAAAATTGCACTTTTTTCAGATAAAGAGGACTTTATATAACTATATTTAATTAGGTTGATTAACCCTCCTCTTTTCCTGGGACATTTCCACTGTTCACTTCTTTTTACACATCAAGGGATCATTTATGTCTGACCAAACAGAGAAGAAACACTTTATATGTTGAAATTAAAAGTCCTCTTTAACTGAAAAGAGTGCAATTTAACAGTTTTAGGAATGGGCAATGTGTCTTTTCTGGAAGTCAAATATGGTCACCCTAATCATGACACATGAATTACAACAAAGTATCTTGCAGGCAGTGGATGGTGACTGGTAGCTAACCAGCAGCAGAAAGCAGTTCAATTAGCTGTTAAATGGGTGTTTTTCTGTAAAGCAGTGTTTCCTGGACATGCTTTATTGGATAAAACAGAGCTGTCTGTGATTGACTGTTGGAGAGGCTACTTGTTGAGGAGAGCAGGGAGAGATTTGCATGTGCAGAGACAGAGCTGAGCCCACAGAGCGGGCTGCAGCTCCTGCACACAAGCGCAGAGCAGGTTCTGTTTGTGCAGACTCATTACTGTACGCTCAAGTTGGTGGCACTAAGTCACTCAATGAACTGGCTGGCTCGTTAATCACGTCACTTCAGGGGAGTTTTCCGACCATTTTACTTGACGTCAAAGCTTTTCATTATGGTTTGCGGCATGTAAACATGCTAGCGGAGTTAGCATTAGCATGTCGGTGCGGTAGCATTTTCCTCTCTCTGAAGTCTGAACTAAAACCTTGAAATGTTAACGGTGTGCTGCTGTTGCTGTCTTACCCTAATGTGATGTTGAGTGACTGACATGAGCGCTGAGCAGGGTTTGCTCATCGATATAAAGGTTTTGCTGTATCGCCCCGCCCCCTGACTTGTCAACAAAGCTGCCGGGCTTAAGGAAGTGGAGGAAGTCCTTTCTTGATACTTCCTGTGTGCGACGGTGTAGTTCTATATTCATTAATTATTATTTCTGTTTCAGACTAAAAAAACTCCTGTACCAACTACACGTGTTGTGATTGTGTTGAGCATGTAGATGTGAACAAATAAAAAAAAGTTAACTGAAAAAATAAAATAAATAAAAAAAAAACCAAAATTATAGGTTGGACCTCTGCCTGCATCCGTGAGTAAACGGCTTCCTCTGCTGTATGCTGGGTGACGCACCGTATGGGCCGATCCTACGAGAAAGAGATTGCACTGCGTCACAGACAAAAGTTCTGCCCCAGTGTTCTGTCCTTGTCAGGAGGAGCGGCGAGAGCCCCCGGGAGATCACGCCTGAGACGAGTGCCTGCTGAGAGCGAGACCAGAGACTGCTGGAGTCGGACGCTGAAGCCGGGACGCCGCCTTTCCCATCCTGTTCGTGACGTTGTGGATCTGGGAGGAGCCCAACTATCTTTTGGGGTCTTTTTGAAGAACGTTTTGAACTGCTTTTATGGACTCAAACTTTTTAGTTGTACATTTTTAGACGGGGGCTTTTATTTAGTTAATAAAAGAGGTTGCAGACAAACTTCTGCTCTCTGGTGTCTCTGTCCCTCTGGTTTTGCACCCTCGCTCTCCACCTGTGTCGTTGGGAATCTCCGCGTGACGCTGGAGCTCTGCCGCTCTGGCGTTGCCTAGGTTACATAATTTGGCGTTGTCGGCAGGATACAGGTTTGGGAGCGGGGTCGTGTGCCTAGGGGCGGAGACAAGAATGATGATGCCTGTGTATCCGGGTGCTCCTTGGGTACCAAAGTACAGGGGTCCAGATGCAGATGTTTCATATGGGGATTGGAAGGAGCAACTGCAGGGGTTGTTAAATGCTCAGGAGATGGAGGAACCCAGGAAGATAGAAATCTTGATTGGGACTCTGAGTGGTGAGCCAAAACGTCAAGTTGCTGTGTTGGAAGAAGCAGGCAGAAACAGAGTTAAGAAAATTTTTGAGTATTTGGATTCTCTGTATGGTGACAATACTCCTGTGGCAGTGTTAAGGTCACAGTTTTTCAGTTGTATACAGAAACCAAATGAGTCGGTGAAAGCATTCGCCTTAAGATTAAGGGAGCTATATTGCAGGCTACAGCGGCGCAGCCCTGACCACGCACCTGCTGAGGAGAGCTTGCAGGAACAGATGCTGTTGGGTTTGTGTGAAGGCCCACTGTCACAGACTCTGCGAGCTTATGTGCGGCACCATCCTGAAGATGACTTTGCAACTGTCCATCGGGAGGCTTTACTGTTAGAAGAGGAACAGCTGGGACACCAAGGACTGCAAACTACTTGCTTCACAGTGGGTGAGTCCATAAGGAATAAACCATCGTGTGAACCAGACTGGAAGGAGAAGTTTAAAAAAGAAATTCTGGATGATGTAAAGAGTCAAATGAGAGAAATCGTAAGAGATGTTTTTGATGAGATTAAACCTCGCCTGCCGCTGCAAAGTCAGACAAGTCCAGTTCCTAATAAACCAAGATTTAAGCCAAAGCGCTCCGGGTACACCAATAGTTGGACACGGGATGGGGAGCCCATATGTCATCGCTGTAAGCAAGCTGGACATATTGCCCGGTTTTGCCAAACCACTCTGGACGAACCACCGCCGTTAAACTAAGTAACCCTGCTACTGAGGCCCAGGTGGTGGGGACAATGTGTGTATCCAGTAAACAAAGGGCCACCACATCTTTCATTGGACAGTGTCCCCTCACAGAAGTGTGCATGGGAGGAGTTAGGATGACTGCCCTGTTGGATACAGGCTCTCAGGTCACATTGGTGCAACAACAGGTGATGGACACTCATTTTCCAGAAGTGAATAAAACTGACACACCCCTAGTATTTGCCTTAAAAGCAGCCAATGGGTTCGAAATACCATATACTGGTTATGCCGTTATGGATTTCGAAGTGGAAGGTGTTAAAATACCAGGAAAAGGGATTGTAATTGTGAAAGATGATTGCTCCACACACACTGTCATCGTGGGGATGAATGTGATCAGTGCATGTTGGGATGTTGTCTTCACCAAAGGCAAGTCTGCTTCTCTTCCCCAGACATTCCAAGCTTACAGAGCCTGGAAGGATGCTTTTGCTATCTGCCGAGAGACTGCTGCTACTCGAACTGATGGATTTCTGGGTTATGTCTGGCCTGCCAGCCGCAGAGGAGTTCGGGTGCCCCCAAATTGTGAAGTTACAGTCTGGGGCCGAGCATGCGGAGGCAGGGGCGGAGCAGAACGTTTGGTGTTGGTGGACACTCTACCTGGGGATAAACCCTGGGGAATAGCCAGAACTCTAGCTGTAGTTAAAGAAGGAAGACTTCCTATCAGACTTTGTAACCCCCACCCGCATGAAGTCATTATAGGTCGCTACCAGAAGCTGGGTCAGCTGTACCAGGTGGAGGATTCTGATGTACAGAGGGACAATGACCTTAGTCTGACGATGGGATCTGATGGCGTGGTGGAGGCAGCTGGACCAGAGGAGCCTGCAATCCCTGATGAGGAGGTTTCCAGCAGATTGCCAAGCAGCCCGTGCAACCACCTATAACGCCCTCTTAAGTGAGCGACAGGAGCCTTTGCCACAGATGGATGACTGGAAGGATGCTCAAGAACAAGATGGGGAACTACAAATACTGAAGCAGTACGTGGTTCAGGGGACACTCCCTGATGCGGGGGTGAGAAGAACGCTGCCCAAGTCTGTGCAGAAGAAACAAGAAACAGGAACTGTGGTTAGCGAAGGAGTTAGAAAACGAAAGGAAAGCTCATGCAGACACAAAAGATAAAGCTCAACAAACAATCACAAGACTGGTTTCTGAGAAAGATGCATTATATACAAGGATGGGACAACTCGCCTCCGAGATGTTCGAAGTGGAAAAACTGGGTTTCCTGAAAAAATTAGAGGAGAAAGACGTTTTATACCAGGAAGTCAAAGAAAAGTATGAACTTGAGCTTTCTAACTCAAAGCACCAGGTGGAAACCCTAAAGAATCAGTTAGAAAATGAAGAGAAAATCCATGCAGACACATTAGCTGAAGAGCAGATCTTTATTGGATGTCAGACCGCTGAGAAGAAGGAAACAAGTACACAACGGAACCAGGGAATCTTTCTGATGAGAACGTCTGAACGTTGAAGAGATGAAAACTAGTTTTCAGAAAGAGTTGGAAGACAAAAACGTTTTATACCAGGAACAAAAGACAAAGTATGAAACAGGGCCTACCGGGTCTCAGCAGGACCCCCTGGGAGGTGTGTGTGTGAGCCAGGCCTACCGATCTCCTTCATCCCAGTATCTCCTGTGAGCTCATTAGACCCAATCATAACCACCTCTCTGTACGCTCCATCTGTCGATGCTTCCCATCAGAACCGGGCTGTGTGTGTGTGTGTGTGTGTGTGTGTGAGGATGGAGAAGGTCGAAGGGACCTGTGAGACCTCTGATAAGTCTCTGTGGGATTTTCAGAAATGGGGGGTGACATAATGTGATGTGATGAAAAACAATAAGTTTTTATGACAATTTAAAAATAGTGTTAATATTTGGACACATGACTGCACTTTATGCATTTCTTAGTGAAAACAAAGATAATTTTCATATTTGTTTGAAGGTTGCAACCACTTGCAAACAGCTTGTGACCGGAGCAGATGCATGATGGCTGCTGGTGGGCAACATGGAGTTTAAGGGAAATATATGTGAAACTGAATTAAATTAAAGCAACAAGCTTTTACAAAAAAATAGTTCAAACATAGCAGATGGGAAACTGGACTTTAATAACCAGAAATGTGACTTTGAATAAAAGTGAAAACATCTGAAAAGTGATTTTGAGAAAAGGAGGAAAAAGAGAATTTGGCACTGAAAGCAGCATCTGGAGGGAAGAGAAGTGCAGTTCGAGGATAAACAATAGAATCTCTTTTATAATATTAATGAAAATGAACATCCAGAATGAAAACGAAAATTTAGTTCAAACCCAATAAAGAGCAAAGTCGGAGCTGGACAACAGGAAATACAAAAGGAGAGAGGTCAGAAAATTGGAATAAAACTACAGAAAAAATGGAGGAACTGTGGAAAGATTCACAGAAAAGCGAAGAAAAGGCAACAGAAGAAATAAATTACTTGAAACACTTAAATCCTGAGAGTTATAATCTGGACAAAAGAGCAGGAGATTAAAGATGGTCTACAGGTTCTGCTCCAACAGGAGCTCATGTTCAACCTCTCAGAGGGAAAAGGGAGTTCATTAAAGCAGTAGAACACGATTCTAATGAACGTCTGATGGATCTAAATGTAAGATTAGAATTCCTCATCTGGAGGAAGAAAATTTCCAAAGACAAAGACCAAATCTGAGGAGCAAAGGGAGATATCTGAATGTCTCTGAGAAGGGCTGGAGTGCTGTTGGACTTTGAGGAAATCATAGATGCAGAAAAGAATCATTTAAAAGATTCATTTAAAAGAATCATTTAAAAGAGAATCAAAAAGCTTTGGGAGAGGAGTTGGAACGTCTGACTGATCTCCAAATGCCGAAGAGAAGACGAGAACAAGGACATTTACACCAATCTGATCCTGGAGACCAAAACTCTGAGTCAGGAGAAAAGAAATGTTCAGCAGAGGAAAAAGAACCTGAACAGGAAGCTGAAGATGTGAGACCGGACGCTGCAAGGCCTGCAGGACCTGGAAGAGCAGGCTGAGGAAATGTTCTCAGAAATATAAATAATGACTGTTTATTTTTTACCAGTCTACTAAATCCAAAGTGAGTGAGCCCAAACATCCAGACTCCTGCAGAACCATCTTCAGCATTAAGAAGAACCAGAAGTCCTGGAAGTGCTGGTCTGCCCCCACAGAGCCGGATCGGCATCATGGAGCGTGTCTGGGAACTCACGCAGAGCCAGAAGGATGTGAGGAAGTCTACATCCTCAGAAGATCGGTGGTTAGTTCTGCAGGATGTCTGGAACAAGCTCCCAGCCCGGGTCCTTCAGCAGCTGTGGTTGGTGCTGCTGTGGAGGCAGAGGGTGGTGTCAGCAGGTACGGACCTTCTCATTGCTCCGTGTTCCTCCAGCGGTAAAATAAATGATTCACTCTTTCATTTCTGAATGATTCTTAGTTTACAGCATTTCTCAGACCTGCCAACACATTTACACACACACACACACACACACACACACACACACACACACACACACACACACACACACACACACACACACACACACACACACACACACACACACACTACACACATACATATACACACACACATACACACACATACATATACACATACACACACACACATACACATGCACACTACACACATACACACACACACACCCACACACGCAAACACACATACACATGCACACATNGTGTGTGTGTGTGTGTGTGTGTGTAAAAGCCATGTGTAGTGTTTATTTATAAAGCATATGTTGTTGGATTTTATCCAGAATCGAGACTTTGAAAATATGTAGTTTAATTACAGTTTGATTTATTTGACATCTGTATAATGTTTATTATTTTGTTTTTTCCCCCTAAATACCTAACGTTTGAGTTTAACATGAATATCAGTCATTCATCCCAATACATGAAGTTACACATTTTAAATTTTAATAGGGGAAGACTGCAGGAGGGAGCGGTAAAATCATAGACTGTACATACTTGCTACCCGCCGGCTGTGATCACAAGCGACAACATATTAGTTCCCGCTGCTTCTTCGGTAAACAGCGCAAACAAAAACAAAGAAACTTGGGATCTTGTCGGCGTGGCGGTGGGATTTAAGGGAAACGCTGTATGCCCTATAGACTTCTCACCGAGCTGCAGTATTTCTCCGGTCAGATCTGTCTCTGAGAGCTCCACGAGCGGTCAGGCTGCCTGGCCTGACCGCTGGGGATTACCGGATGGAAGAATGGACACAGGTGTCACTCCAAGCCTGCTGGAGATTTTAAGGGTTCAGATGAAAACACCCTACCACTCAGGCTGCTTACACATCGATATTAAGTTGTCGCTGTTGCGCTCACGCCGTAATACAGTATTAGATGCGGTTAAAGTCAGACATGAAAAACTCCACGAGCGGTCAGACCGCGCAGCAGCTAGGCGCAGCAAGTAGGCGCCGGATCGGTCAGGCTGCCCGGCCTGACCGCTGGGGATTACCGGGTGGAAGAATGGACACAGAAGTCTCCCTCTTAGCGCTCCGTCATATTTCAACCCATTTTGATCTTTTACCATATTACCCATCTAAATATGCCCTATTAATTATTTTACCGTATTTTACATTTAAATTTCATGGTTAAACAGTACATGCTACATGTTAAACTGATAGTTAGCTAGCTACTTCGGTAAACTCAGCTAGTTTAAAGGCAGCAGTGACATAAAATACAAATATAGATTTTAACTTACCGAAAAAAATGAAGTGGAGACTCTTTGGACGCTCTATTAGTGCAATTAATACCACAGCAAGTCATTTTGTCCAACAATTGCACCAATAATATCCAAAACAGAATTCACAAGCACAGAGACTCAAAATCCCGAAACAGCTTCCAGGAGGGGCCGAGGCTGTACTGAGGCCTTTCCACGGAGCTAGCTCTGTGGTCACGTGGGTCTGAGGCGGCGGTCACGTGTGTCGGATGCTCATTAATTATACAGAATTTTAGGCTTTCAATACACTTAAACAGAAGAGTGAGAAAAACATTCACCCCCCTCAGAGTTGTCATGAGTATAAACTAGATAATTTAGACAAAAAACCATTTTTTGAACCAGGCTGTAAACATGTTTATTTCTGCTGTGAAAATGGCATTTTTAACATGGGGGTCAATGAGGATTTGCTCGCTTCTGGTACCAGCCCCCAGCGGATGAGGGTGGAACTGCAATTTTTCTTACTTCCGGGATGGGACCATTTTTAGAGCGGCATTGTGGGGGCTTGATACACACACACACTACTGTTTATAACTCTGAGCCTGTTGTCTGGTACACCGCCTCTAGGGGGCAGTGCTGCTCCACATCTTCACCTCCACCTGGCCCTCATCTTCCATTTTTTGCTAATTCCTAAAAAAGAGCAATGAGCTCACATCCTAAACCTTGTAGATGAAGAGCAAATGTTGCAGGAATGTCAGGAATCTTAACTCTGTTCTCCAACGTCATTTATCATAACACAGCCTGCGAGGAGCCTGAAGGCCCAGCTGAAGGATGTTTCTCCGTGCCCTCACGCGTGTTTAGGTTCAGCTCGTGTCAGCGGAGTCTGATAATCCGATGCAGCGGTGAGAGCTTTCTCCCTCAGAGGAAAGACTTTGAACTCTGACTCGGATTCCTGCTCAGCCTCAAGCGAAGGTCAGCTGTCAGCTCCCCTATCTCTCCTGCTACTTCTGTTTGGTCTGACTCGCCCCGTCACCACACTGAAGGCCAAGAACGACGGCGGCGTCCCGATGGAATGGGAACAAGGACCAAAAAAGGTCCTGGAAGATGAGCCTGGGACCAAAGACAGCGACGCCCTCGAGGACACCCCTCCGGTTTGAGAGCAGACTTAAAAGGAAGCTGAGTTTTTCCATTTAGACCCAGACGGCTTGTTTTATCAGCAGGATGTTTGACAGTCAGGAAACATCTTCTCTTTTCTTGTGACGTGGAACGGATTCACTAAAAGCTTCTCGTGTTATTTTATTGTTGTGTAAAAGCAGAAAGTTCCTGACAGGCTCTTCATCCTTCCTGTTCCTCCACATCAACCCTTCCTCTTCCCTCGTCTCCTCCAGTAGCATCAGCATGGTCGTTCCAGAGGAGATCTGTTAGAGTGAATTCACCCGTTCATAGATGTTTCTGGTGCTTTCAGCTTCCAAACTTAAAAATGAAACTGAAGGTTGTGAGAAATCAAGATGGCCGTCCCAAAAGCTCCTTTTCCTCTGTGGTTCTGGAGCAAACTGATCCAGACGTGATCCACTCACACGGCCTGGTGTGGCGAGTGAGGAGAGGGGTCAAAGGTCAGCTGATTACTTCAGGCTCCTTTAACTGTTTACTTACAGTGAATTCCTTCAGCTGTCATATATTTGTGGACGAAGCGAAGACCTTTAACTTTTACACGTCTGGAGGAACAGACATCAGGTCGATCATACGAAGGCTCAGATCTTCTGACGTCTCCTGTCTGAAACTTTTAACATCATCAGCAGAAAGTTCCTGTAACTCCGGGAAATGAAGCCAAACATCAGCGACTTTAATCCGTCTAACTGACCGAACCGATGCGCCTAAACCGGTTCCTGCTGCTCGCCAAAGCCACGTTCCGGTTAACTCCTCGTCCGTCGTGTTTCACGTGCTGCAACAGAAGTTTCCACGCAGGATCGTTGATCTTCTACACCATTTGCTCTTTGGCGAGCTCTGACCTTTTCATTCTCAGGAGAAATTCACTTTAACTTCCACAGCCAGAAAAAGCTCTTGTTCATTGTTCTTCATTTGGGGCAACATGAAATAAAGTCAAATATTAATACTACAGAGGACAAAAACGGTCCATCTGTTTTCTGTCAGTGGTGGATTCCAGGGATGCTCCGTCATAAACAAGCACTTTAATAAAAGTCCGTTTGTGATGTCACAAACAGGGACTTTACAATAGAACCGCCTCTCAGGCTCAATGGTCTCCTTTAAATCAGCTGAAAACCTGTTCAGGCTTGGGAGGGACCTCCTCTTCATCCTCACTAGCTCCTTTTTTTAATCTTAATTTTTCTTTTTCTCTCATTTTCTATCGTAATCTTTTAAAACAATATTATATTTTATTGTTCTTGTGAAGATCCTCATGATTTTCATCTTGAGGCTCTAAAAAAATAATGTCCTCTTTAAAAGCAGAACATTTCTTGTTCTTTATGTGATAAAAGTGTTTCTTTTGTTTGTAACCTGATCTCCACAGGCAGGCTGAGGATTTCCTCAAGCTACACTAAACCTTCATGACTCATTTGTACAGACGTGGTTTTAGTTCGAGGCTCTGGTGATGGTGACATGAGGCGTGAACGTTGGAGGATGGAGCAACAAACTCTGCTGGACGGCAACTTCTTTGTGCTGCAGGCTGGAAACCTTCATCAAGGTTTGATAGCTCATGTTGCCCCACACACACACACACACACACACACACACACACACACACACACACACACGTATCTGTGACCAGTGCTGATGATGTCATGGGGTGTGTTACATTAACACCCGGCGAACGGAAGTAGGTCTGGGAGGAGTGTGTCTGAGTCCACCGTCCAAATATGAGTCAAGGCCAGTTGATCAGCTCTGTAGTACAATTACTCGCGTGTACTTTGATAAGTACAGGTATACACACGGTGACTCGTTACTGAAAACATTAAACATCTGTGGGAAATCAGGTTTCTATAAAACATGAATGAATGAATGAATGAATGAATGAATGATTGATGATTAAACCAAACATCGTCACAACAAAGTAAAACTATAACTATAATTTAATGTTATAATACAAAAACACTAATGCTGTTATTATTATAGTCGTGTTAAAGGTGATGCATGAAAAGAGTCCTCCATACCCNCCCCCCCCCCCCCCCCCCCCCCCCCCCCCCTCAGGAAGGGGACAGAGAGATGTCACACACACCAGAGTAAAGACTCAGGCTGAAGCAGGGGCGGTCCTAGACCATTTGGCGCCCTGGGCAGCTGCTTGGTTCACCTGTAGGACGGACTGGTGGGCTGGAGTGTTGAACTATAAAACAGCAGAAGCTTAGAGGAAGTTTTCCGCTGGAGAAAAGGCGTTTGTGAGCTGCAGGCTGCGACCAAGTTTGGTGTCTGTTTACATTTTATTCATTCCCAGCTCTAAACAACCATCCAGCTTCCTGGTTACAGTCCAGCACATCTCTGACACGGCTGAGTGTTTGTGAGGAAAGGCTGCAGCAGAGCAAAGAGCTTCAGCTCTGACGACTAAAGTGGTTTAATAAAAGACGAGTCTTCAGATCCTTCAGAGGAGGAGGAGAAGAGACGCAGCATGTTTTACAGAGAACAAGGTAAAACCTCAGAGTTCTGACCCAAAACATCACAAACTAAAAACTCCCTCCACCCACTGAGCCTGAAGCAGGGGTTCCTGAAATATGGCTAAAATGTATATACCGTAAATCCTCTAATACAGGCCAGGCCTTTATTTGAAGGAGGCCAGAATTAGAGGCAGGTCTAAGTTTCAGTTTGAGCAAAATAAAGTCCCAGTAGAATGAATAAAAACAGGATTTGGTGTCTGTTTGAACCTATAACCACCAGCTTAGTTTACTGAACATGAACAGTTAACATTGTTCGTACGTTTATAGAACATTTACAACAAACACCGTGTTTCGGGCTAAATCCCAGCATGGCAGCAGACACGCCGGTAGTGTAAACACTTGGTGATAATTAGGTTATTGATTCACAACCAAAGACAACAGACACCTCACCGCTCCTAAGTTTAACCCTTTGTGTCTCGTTTGGTTTGAAGTATAAAAAAAAAATCCTCCAACTGTTTAATCCTCATCCTCTGCAGTTCCACGTTGCAACACCGAGCTAACTGCTAAAAACATTAGCACTCTACAAGCTATTAGCGGTGAAGACACGTGAAAACAGCATCAAACTGTTTAGCTGCTGTTTCTGTAGCTGCGTTTCTAAGCTGTTAGATAAAACGCCGTAAAAGCCTTCAGTAGGCCTTACCTGTGGTGAAGGGACCACTGCTAGCTGTAGCATTTCTGTTTCTGCTCATCCTGCAGCCGGAGATTATGATCCACGTTTCCGTCTTTGTTCACTAAATTCAGTAAGTCCTTTGTGGCGAACTACTTTTGGGACACGGGGAAAAAAAAACGTTTGTTTTTGTCCCGATCGCACGGGATTTGGGCGTTTTTACACCCAGTCGATAAAGCCCGGGCACGCTGGAGGTGATTTAGAGAAGTCGAGCGGTTACACAGGACGTGCCGCTGAGCGCTTCTTGGAAAGTCGCCAGATAGTCACAACATCACGCAGGACTCGAGAACAGGAAGCAGGAAGTGACTCTCTTGTTCCTACGTGATCAGACTTTCAGTCGTGTTTGTGAGACGAATTCATTAACAGTGGGTAAGTACGCCATTTATTATAGTATTTTAACATCAAAAGTACTTTAAAGTTATCAAAACTGTGGCTGGGTTTGTGCCATGAAGCCGGCCTTTATTTACCTCCCGCTGACAGCGAGACCGGCTAATGTAGGCCAGTAATGGAATACAGGCCAATATTAGAGGATTTACGGTAAACGCAAATGTGGTTATAGGGAGAAAAGCAGCAGAGGAAATGTGATTTAGTGGTTTGAACAGACCCCATAAAGGGTTCCTGGAGGCACCAGGTTGGTGAGTCCTGAGGCAGATCTGTAGTTTTTCTGACACATGAAATAATTTCCTGGTTCTGAGACCACAGAACCTCCCAGACGTTCACTTAAAAACAGAATTCTGGAGCTCCGTTAATAAAATGTGACTAAATCCAGCAAACGTGCCTGAAGAAAAAGCCATTCTTATCATTCTGTTTCTGCAGGTGAGTAACAATCAGGGTGGAGCCTAAACTGAACAGGTCTGGCTCTGTCAGTAAAACAGGGCCCTGCAGGTGATGGTAAAACATCTCTGCATCAGCGTTAACGTAACCCCAAACCTCCACAAAGTGAAAACATAACAGTTAAAAAAAGGGAGAGAAGTCAGTTCCACCATTCAAACCCGGATGGCATGTGGCTTTTAGTGTTGTTTAAATACTTTATAAACTGTTTTTGACTAAGACTGATCCTTGTGGTACCCCATAAATCAGGGCTATTCAATTCCAGGCCTGGAGGGCCGGTATCCAGCACGTTTTAGTTTTAACCTGCTTCAACACACCTGATTTCAATCAGCAGGTGATTAACAGGCCGCAGCAGAGCGCCACAGGCTCCAGCAGGTGATGGCTGTGTGTCTTTTATTCCCAGCGGGGCAGGGGAGCTCATTCCTGGTCCGGAGCCGGCCCGCAGCAGCGCGGTGTAGCCTACATAATTTGGTATATAAGTCGCTCCGGAGTATAAGTCGCAGGACCGGTCAGACTATGAAAAAAAGTGCAACTTATAGTCCAGAAAATACGGTAAGTGAATGGTTCGATGACAGATTCTATGATGGCTTTAACAGTTATCATGACCAGGTCCTGATAATCGGTCGATCGTTTGTTTCCAGTTTTTTTTACAATGTTTCATATTTCTTCTTTATCTTCTTTGTCAAGGACAATCCTATTGACAGTACTAATCACTGTCCTCAATTTATCTTCTATTATTGGTTTGTTCTCCATCAAACTCCTACCTACATTTACAAAAAAATCACTAAACTCATCAGTGATTTCTTTATCATCATAAATATATTTTTTGTCCTTGACAAAGTGATTTGGAATACTGGATGTTGTTTTCTGTTTATTATTCCCCATGTAGCCTTTGTGTTATTTTTATTCTGATTCAACAGATGACCATAATAATCTTTTTTTTTTCTTCCTAATTGTTTTTACCAATTTATTTTTATATTTATCTTCTGCTTCCCTTGTTTGCAATTTTAAAAAACTCCTATTGAAATTATTATTTTTTGTACACGCATTCTTTAATTCCTTAGTCATCCAAGGTTGGTTTTCTCTATTACCTGTAGATTTGATTAATTTGCAGTTATTATATGATTTCAACAGTATTTTCATGAAGGATGTGTATGCAGCGATATTTCTTAAGTGATAAAAACAGTTTCGGACCAACGTTTTTGAGTGACCTTCAAGAGACGTTGATTGGTCAAAAACACCCAAATTTCTTAAGTTTGTCTTGACAGCAGAGGATAAATGACCAAGTTTTAGACTAATCAGGGGAACCGTGCTCTCAGGGGCAAAGATCAGACATTCGGTCTTTTCAGAGTTTAACTGAAGGAAGTTATCTTCTAGCCAGCTGGTGATCGCTGAAAGACGCTCTAGTAATTCAGACAGTTTGTAGAAGTCTGAATCCTTAAAGGAGCAGTACAGCTGAATAGCATCTGCATATAGGTGATAAGAGACATTATGAAAAGAATCAAGTATCTGTCCAAGAGGGTGTATGTACAGCAGAAACAACAGTGGACCCAAAACAGAGCCTTGGGGTACCCCAGAGTACAGATGGGTAGAATCTGACCTGATTTGGTTTCTACAGACACCGTAACTTCTGTTAGAAAGGTACGATCTAAACCAGTCTAGACCAGTTCCAGAGTTCCCCACCGAGTCACCAAGTCTGTTAATTAAGGTGCTGTGATCAACAGTGTCAAAAGCTGCAGAAGGATCTAACAGTACTAACACTGAGTTCCCCGTTGTCTGCAGCCATCATGATGTCACTGGAAACTTTAAGTAAAGCTGTTTCTGTTGAACGCGTTTTACCAAACCCAGACTGGAATTTATCTAAACTGTTGTGTGGTTCCAGAGAAGTCATCAGCTGATCCGCCACAACCTTTTACAATGTTTTAGAGATAAAGGGTCATTTAGAAATGGGTCTGTAGTTTTTAGGCTGAGATGAGTCCAAGCAGGGTTTATAAGGATGGGTTCAATAACTGCATGTTTGAACACAGATGGTACTGAGCCAGACTGTTGGGATACATTAATAAAATCCACAATGCATGGGCCAGTTTGGTCAAACATCCTGATTAATAAGGTAGCAGGAATGAAATCATCAGGGCATGAGGATGGTTTCATGTGTTTCTGAATGAGGCAAACGTCCTGGAAATCTACAGGAGTAAAGTCAGACCATGATTGGGAGGCAGGAAGTAGATGGGGGTGATATTTCTGATTTTATTCTGAAAGAACGCTAGAAAGTTGTTAGGGTCAGACGTTGAGTAAACGGGCATAAGAGCGGCGTGAGGAGAAACAGTCTGGTTTATGGTGCCAAACAGGACTAGAGCTATTTCTGTTTGCAGCGATCAGCTGAGCAAAGTCAGCGGCCCTGCTATTTTTCACCCTCTCACTCAGAGATGTCATCAGTTCTTTAAAGTGCAGATATTAACTCTTCTACCGCGGTAGTGTCGGCGCCGACACAAATGGCTTCCATAGTTGAAACTAACATAACTTTTCAACCGTTTGCGCAATCAACGTAAATCCAACGGATTATGACAGCTGAGACTCTGCGCTTTCGAGTGGTATACAGTACATTACGGTAATGTTACGCAATCCTGAGAACCAGGAAATCTGCCTGCACTTGTATAGCGCCTCTCAGAGCAAGAACTCCAAAGCGCTTTACACTACAGTGTATCATTCATCCATTCACACACACATTCACACACTGATGGTGATGAGCTATGATGTAGCCACAGCTGCCCTGGGGCGCGCTGACAGAGGCGCTTTGGAGTCCTTACTCTGAGAGGTGCTATACAAGTGCGGGTCATTTATTTATCATTTATTTTCCAAGCTACATATGATTTTTGTTCTCTAGTATTTCTGCTAATACTAACACTACTTACAGGGAAACAAAACGTCCACAAACACCTGTGGTTGATTCAGGTGTGGAAGATGATTTGTCATCACAGCTGAAGTAAGTTTATTTACAGTTCAAATGTATTCTGTATCTTTTTAGTTTTCATGTTCTAGTATTTAGTGCTTGAGTAAATTTGATATAATCTGATATATTTATACTTTTAGAGATTCTTCTGATGAAGGGCCGTCCACCAACAGCAGGCGAAGTCAGGGACGTGGTGCTGCTGGAGATGCTCTACAGAGGCAGACCCCGATACTTTCGACCCACAGCCACCCAGATTTGTCCCCAAACAGACCCCTGGCTATCAGCTGCGTGTCACCACCAGGTTACCAACACCAGCTGACCTCTTTGAGAACTTTTTTGATGAACAGGTACTGAAGCTCTTGTGTTCAAACACAAACAAATATGCCAAGAAACAACAGGAAAGCAGGACACATTTTGTTTGGGAGGACTACTCCACAGGTGCTGAGGAAATACCTGGGCTTGTAGCTTTTCATGTCTGTGAGCGACCTCCCAAAATTAGACGACTTCTGGAAGAAAAACACACATTTTCATGTTCCTTTTCCTGCTTCAGTAATGTCCAGAGACAGGTTCAGAGCTATTGCAGCTAACATCCACCCGAGTGACCCACAGGAGGACCTGGCCAACGAGCAGAGGAAAGGAACAGAAGAATATGATCCCCAGCAAAAGGTCAGAGCTCTGCTGGAGGAAATACGCACCAGATGCAAGCAGGTCTATCACCCTCAGAAGCACATCTCTGTGGATGAGAGAATGAATGGTTGCTACAAAGGCTAGACTCACCTTGAAGCAGTACATGAAAGCCAAACCAACAAAGCGGGGTCTACAAGTTTTTGTTTTGGCTGAAGTAAATGGCTACACAGCTGATTTCCAACTGTACACAGGAAAGACCCACACAGCTTCAGGAAACGGCCTGTCATTTGATGTAGTGTCAGAGTTGGCTCAAAAACGTTTTGGGGAGTGGGTACAATGTGTACTGTGATAACTTTTACAGCAGCCCTGTCCGGTTCCCGTCATCTGAGCCAGCAGGGGTTTGGGGCTTGTGGGAATTACAGGCAGGGCATAGCTGGAGTCCCAAAAACCCAGGAGAATGCCCTGGACAAAGTCTCAGAGAGGACCCATCAGGTGGATTAGGGATGGTGACCTGCTGTTTGTGAAATGGAAGGACACCAGGGAGGTCTCCACGATCACGACAGTCCATCCTGTGCATTCAGGGGAGATGGTCCTGCGGTGGCAGAAGACTGATGGAGAGTGTCGCAGTGTGTCCATTCCAAGACCCACGGCCGTGGGGGAATACACTAAGTACATGGGGGGAGTGGACACCTCTGATCAAATGCTGCAAACTAATACTGTGCACAGCAGAACAGGGAGATGACCTGTGACGGTGTTTCAGCACTGCTTGGATATTGCAGCCACCAACATCTACATTATCCACAAACAAATAAACAACAAGTAGCAGAAGGTGGCCATGACAAGACAACAGTTTCAGGAGAAGCTGTGTGTACAGCTGCTTGGTCTGCAGTAGTGGAGAAGCACAGAGGGCAAGTACATATTGTAATTGTGATTAGAATAGCATTATTTTCTCAAGGCGCTTTTCATACAGAGGCGAGTAAGGTGGCGAACTTCAGCATCCAGCTTTACCCTGGGACTTGTCACGCACTGTTTGGGGTTGAAGGTTAAAAGGTCACAGGGTGAGAGCCATGGTGGTTGCGGGGGTCAAAGACAATAGACTCAGTCTTCCTTTCATTTAACTTTAAGAAGTCGGATGCCAGCCAGCCCTTCACGTCGTCTAAACATGCAGCCAATCACGAGCCTGCATTCTCCTCATCCATTGCTACATATAGTTGTTGGTCATCAGCGTAAATGTGATAGCTCAGGCCGTGCTGATTCAGGATTTTGCCCAGAGGTAGAAGGTAGATAGAAAACAGCAATTGCCCGAGAACGGAGCCTTGTGGCACCCCCCAAGGCAGTGGGAGACAGGAGGATGTACATTCCCCAATCTGGACAGAGATGGATCGGTTGGATAGGAGCGGAACCATTTATGTGCCACCCCCGTCACCCCAACCCAAGACCCAAGCTAGTCCAACAAAATATGGTGATCGACCGTATCAAAAGCCGCTGAAAGGTCCAGCAGGAGCAGCAGTACCCTAGACCCAGAGTCAGATGCCACCAGAATGTCATTTAGCACCCTAATCAAAGCAGACTCAGTGCTATGGTGTGGTCTGAAGGCGGATTGAAACACATCCAACAATGAGTTATTGTTCATATGAGCAGAGATCTGACCATGAACAATTTTCTCAAGGACCTTCGAGAGAAACGGGACTTTTGATATGGGGCGGAAGTTCTCATAAATGGAGTGATCCAGACCAGGTTTCTTCAGTATCGGCTGAACAACCGCATCTTTAAAAACCTTAGGGAACACTCCAGTGCTGGATGTTAAAAATGTTCATGAGTGCAGGGCTCAGCGCAGCTACTGAGTTGCGCACCAATTTAGCCGGGAGGCAGTCCACCGAAGAGCCAGCTGGCTTCATGGAGCTAATCAGTTTCATCAAATGATCTTGTTGAGATTTTGTTGAGCTCTTCCCAGCCTCCCTCGGAGTTGGTTGACCTTCTGGATCAGGCCAGATTCATTCACTGTCCCCCAACACGCCTCTACTGTGAGAACATGTGCTCCATCAAAGCTTCTGCCTGGCAACAGTATCTGGAAGAGTTCTGAGGCAGAAATCCACAGAACTGATTCAGGTCTTTTTTAGTCCAGAGCACTTGTGTAACACGAGCGTTCATTCTGCTGAGTGAGCATGTTGTGCCCAAATCGTCTGGGAAGTGAAAACGTAGCGTTGCCATGGAGACCGAGAGCCAGGGACACATAAACAAGTGAAGGTGACTCATCCCTCCGTATCATCGTGTGTTTAGTTGTTTCAGCGCTGAGGCTTCCAGGAGAAGGAAGCTTGTTTCATCCTGAACCAAGTCGGTTTGGCTGTTACACTTTTCACTTTCTGCTGACATGAACACAAATATTCAAGATAAATATTAAAAAGTATGAAAGAAGTTCTAAAAAAATCCAAATAAAACTATTTGAGATTTTAAATCTACAAACTTTTCTTTAAACAGACATGGTCACATTCAGCTCCACCTGTTCTATGCAGCTTCACATGTGAGTGAAATAATAAAAGAACTCTAACTTTCTCTGCTCGTCGTGTCTCTGCAGGTCTGTGTGTCAGAATCAAATACCTCAGTAATGAGATCATATGATGTCATGCACTTCTACAAGAAGCAGCCTCCGCTCCAGCTGTCTGTGTGTGTGTGTGTTCTTGTACATACTACATACTGAGGACCATTTTGACCATTTTCCCTCCAAAGTGAGGACATTTTTCAGTGAGGACATTTTTTTGGTCCTCACTTTTTTTTAGAGCTTACCAGAAGCTTACTATACCAGTTAGAGGTATGGTGTGAATTAAGTTTTAGTTAAGGTTAGGAATAGATCAGTGTTGGTTATGGTTAGGGTTGGGTACGGGTTAGGCATGGTAGAGTCATCAATCAATTTCCCTCTGGGATTAATAAAGTATTTTTGAATTTGAATTGAATTGAATTGAGTCACAAAAATGAATGGAAGTCAATGGAGGGTCCTCACTATGATAGAAAGACAGCTGTGTGTGTGTGTGTGTGTGTGTGTGTGTGTGTGTGTGTGTGTGTGTGTGTGTGTGTGTGTGTGTGTGTGTGTGTGTGTGTGTGTGTGTGTGCATAAAACAGTTTTTGGGGGATTTACTGCATCTGTTTAAAACAAATCTAACTTATTACGTTACATTTCCATAAAACCACAAACACAACCATATCCACATCTGAAAGACCTGGAGCTGTCAGTCTAAACAAATCAGGTGAAAATACTCCATGTCACCTGACCTCAGCAAAACCCCGTCTTCAACTTCATTCAGCTCCAGATGAGCAGATCAAGGGTCTTTCCAGACAGTAGTACAGTTAAGGATTAGACCAACGATAATAACACAGCAGAGCGCCAAAACTCACAGAGAAGGAAAGACAGGCATTCATCAGAGAGGTAGCAAAATGTAAAACAGTTACCCGTCTTTTCTACACTCTAGAAAAAAATTGTGGCTGAGCAGTTAAATGACTTTCTGGGCAGCCACTCAGTACTAAACGTTACTGGACAGAAACCGCTCTGCTGAAGGTGTCTCGGGGCTTTCTGATGGCGGCTGACTCTGCTCATTTTACAGTTCTCTGTCTGCTGTAGAGCTGTAGCAAAGAGTCGATGACGTCGACGGCTCGATTCTAAAAATTTGTCGACGTCAGATCCGGTGGTCGACGCACCACGTCCACTTGTTGCATCCCCAGGAGTTTGTAAATAGAGGAACCTGCAAGTTTTTCCTCCTCTAGTTCGCCCTCTTCTCCGCCTTCACTAATGGGCCATTCCCATCTGTACCGGGTCGGCCCGGGCCGGGTAGCGTAGGTTGTTTACATATCTGGGTGGCCTGGTATTTTTCCGGGCCAACCAAGGCTCATTCTCAGCCCTCTTCTCGAGGGGTACTGCTTCAGGCCGACCAGGGCCAACACACCCACTGCTGACAGCAAATTCACACCTTCCATTAGAGCAAGCCTCTGATTGGTGGGTAGAATCAGCCCACATGGGCTTAAGGCAAGGATGTGTGGAATCAACCAGGCCAGGCTGGGGCCAACTGGGGCTACCCGGCCCGGGCCGACCCGGTACAGATGGGAATGGCCCATATCATCTCCACCAAATACTGAAGACCCGGACCAACGTCCGTCCGCTACTAGATTCCTTTCCTGTTTTGCCCGCCTTCGTCTCCTGGCAACGGACAACAACTTCCGGGGTCAGATGCGCTGCTCCGTCTCTACCGCAGATGTAGAAAATCACCGGGAGCGTTTCTCCCTTCATTAAGGAGCTTCTTTCAGACATTAGGAGAGCTGTTTTGGTGGTAGCAGTCTCTCCTCGGTGCTGGCCTGTTTGCTGCTGGGTGTTTTTGGTTTATTTAGGTAACTTGAACTTAACGTTGGTAAAGCTACTGTTAGCATCTTCGTTAACAGCTTCTTGCGTTGGGATAAGCTGTACCGTTTTGGTTTAGAGTTCATCTTTTTTGTGGTGCAGATCTCCCTTTTATTACATTTAGAGTGTTGTGGGTTTTCGGTTTAGTTTAAAATATCACCTTGAGTTTGGTTTAACCGCCCAGTTTAGAGTTTGGACCTTTGGAGATCCTTATTTTGGTCCAGAACCCAGTAATCTTTGCCCAGTGGGACATCCCAGGTTATTTGTACTTTTGTTTTAATTCCTCACAGGCAGAATTAGTTTTATTATTCCCAACCTGTGGATGGAAAGATTTATGTGTTTTTGTAGTTGTAAATAAACCTGATCATCATTTTAACTTTTAAATCCCGTTATTGTCCCTTCCTTTTTAAACACGAGCCAAACTCCCCAGGAAGAGTCATAACACCACTCGCCTCACGCACATAAGTGACCAAAACAAAGCAGCATGGAGACACTCCGTCTCCAACCACCTCTCAGGCAGCAGCCTGCACTCCCAAGTTCTATATGTCATCAGAACATAACCAACCAACACAATAAAAGCAGTGTTATACAAAATGGAAGGTCTGTAGTGTTTATTCTCTTACAGTAACAATGTATCAACTTTTTGGAGGAATTTATTTGAGATTTTCTTGTTTTTATTAATTGTGCAATAAAAAAATAATCGCTAGATTAATCATCTAAATAGTCATTAGAATAGTCGACTATTCGATAAAATAATCGTCAGAATAATCGTTTTAAAAATAATCGTTTACCCCCAGCTCTAGTCTGC
>SSNQ01034594.1:1160256-1174599 GCA_006942095.1 Nothobranchius kuhntae | reverse complement strand
CACCTGAGCTGAGTTCATGAACGAGGCGGTTCTTCTCCAACAGGGAAACTCACCTGAACAGGTTAAAGGCGGTTCCTCACCTGTCAATCAGACCCAGGTGCGTCGGAAAACGGTAAACGTGCGGCGTTTAGCGCCCTGGGGAGGGAGGGGCCCACCAGTTTGGGGATTTTAGGTGTTCAGATTATCTGAATTATCCTGTAGTCTGAGTTTAGGCGAGAGTCTGGACTGAGTCAGCCTGAATCCGCCTACTTTCGCGTGTTTCTGATAAAATCTCTGCTCTCCCAGACAGACCCAGGGGGAGTGACGCACACCAGAGCTGACTCCACCCAGAAGAACTCGCTCAGCGAACCCAGAGACAGCAGAGACCATAAAAATGAGCGGTTCCCACCCCCGGCTCCATCAGAGCGCCGCGCCCGCTCCCAACGCTCTCTCCTCGGACAAGGACGCAGAAATGCCCGCCACGGAGAAGGACCTGGCCGAGGACGCGCCGTGGAAGAAGATCCAGCAGAACACCTTTACGCGCTGGTGCAACGAGCACCTGAAATGCGTCAACAAGCGGATCGGAAACTTGCAGACGGACCTGAGCGACGGGCTGCGGCTCATCGGGCTCCTGGAGGTCCTGTCCCAGAAGAAAATGTTCCGAAAGTACAACCAGAGGCCCACCTTCCGCCAGATGCAGCTGGAGAACGTGTCGGTGGCGCTGGAGTTCCTGGAGAAGGAGAACATCAAGCTGGTGTCCATAGGTGGGTGTGTTCCTGTACCTTCATCAGGTGTCAGAGCTTTAGTTGTTGTTCTGCAGGATGCAGATTAAAATCCAGCATAACGGTAAAGAAGCGGGATTAAATCTGAGCTCTTCCATCATGGAACAGCGGAACCAGGTTCTGCTCACCAATCAACGTGTGTGTGTGTGTGTGTGTGTGCGCGCGCGCGTGTGTGAGTGTGTGCGTGTGTGTGTTCTGCTCTGGCCCAGTCCGGGTCCTGTCTAACATCTTCATGCACCCAGAACTCTTCCCTGGTTCTGGTTATCAGCCAAGCTGAAGCTCAGAAGTCTGATTCTTTCTCCGGTTCCTGAACACATCGCAGCAGTTTTAACCTGCTGGATGTTTTTGTTTGAAGTGAATTTTAACACATTTGGGGAAAACGGGTCAAAATCAGCGTCTTTGTCGTTTTTGTCCTATAAATGCCCCCCCCCCAAGGTTCCTAAAATGGATCAGGTGTGTTCTACCTTCTGACCCATGGTCTGACCTTTAACCTGATCTAATGGACCAGCAGCGAGACGCCTGAAGCTAAAGGAACCGGGGGACGAGTCCTGGTCCGGCTCAGGGGTGGTGAGTGTCAGCTGGTGAAGTTTGTGTCTAAGTGGGTGGGGCAGGGGCAGAGTTTGGTGTCCTCCTGCAGCACCAGGCTCCACCGGTCCTCCCCCAGCTTACCCCCCCCCCCCCCCCCCCCCCCCCCCCCCCCCCCAGCTGGCACTTGAGTCATCTCATCTGAAGATGAGAGGGCAGTCTGCTCTCTCCTCTTACTTCCTCTTTTCGTTGCAGAAGCAGACACACCCAGGCAGCAACGCTCACCACAGATTACCAAACGGGCCTTTCTGCTCAGCGTGGCGTGTGCGGTCCGGTCCGGTTGCTCTGACTCAGGCGGCTGCATCAGAACTTTGTGTTTATTCTGGGTTTAATTCCAGGTGTTTCTCAGCAACTCCACACCTGTTTCACTTCTCATTTCTTGGCTTGTTTCTGACACTGAAGAACATCAGGCGTTGCTCAACACGGGGCAGAAGTTTGCTCCGCCCTGAAAGCCACCAGAACCACAGCATCAGCTTAAAGAACTGGACAGGAAGTGCAAATAAGCCCTTAATCTGCAGCGTTGGTCACAGATGATCCCCACTCATCCAGCATTTGTTTGGATTAAACAGACAGTTGTGTTTAGAAGGTTTCCTCACCAGAAGGTCCAACCCAGTCCCTGGATGTCCTCTTGGCCTGAGGCAACTCCCGTCCTCCTGTCCTGTCTGTCTTCTGTTGGGAAAGACGGTCTACAGAAATATCAGGAACAGGATTTTCTTCCCAGTTAGCCGAACCACCGGAGGTGTTACGACGCTTCCGGCTTCACATTCTCCACATGAACCCGTGTTCTGACGGGTTCTGTAGAACCGTCACAGGAGAACATTTAAAACTCATATTTAGGTCCCTGAAAACTGCTAACCGGAGCAATCGCCATCTAGTGGCCGGTTCCAGGGCATATTTAGGCCACGCCCCCTCTGTGTAAATAAGAGGCAGTTTCCTGAGGTGCAGATTTCTGTTGATCCAGATGAAACTTTCATTTATCCAGCTGTGATCACTTGATTAAACATGGAGTCATGGGAGCGTTCCGCTCCACACCGGCGGGCTCCGCCCCTTGTCTGCAGCACGCCGTACACAGGACATCCTCCTCGCTTTAGACTCAGCAAGTCAGAAACTTAAGAAATGAATTGGTTTGTCCCAGCCTGCTGATCGTGCAGAACTCCGTTATCTTCCACCAACCGCCGCTTCCCCCAGCTTCAAAGGGATCGTCTCCGCTGGACCATCAGTGTAGCTACAAGAGCAACATGGCTGCCATCTAGCAGCACGAATCACACGAGGCGCAAAGCATGATGGGATTTTCTGTGCCTAAGATATGGAGCTGCACCTTCACGGTTTTAAGGTGGATCATTTTTTGACCTTCATGTTTCAGGGGCGTGTCCAGGGAGTGGCCTGGGGTAGCACATGCCACCCTTGGAATCTAACTGGCCACCCCAGGTGCCACCACACTAATTTACCTTTAAATAGGCTTTTCATTGTCCACAAAAGGCTTGGGGGGGTAAAACAAAAAAGCATAACCATTGGTGCCACCCATGCACAAAGTTGTGCCTCATCTGGGCCACCCCATTTTAAAAGATCTGGACACGCCCCTGTCATGTGTGAGTCACGAGCTCTAGCTCCGCTGCAGAACCAGACTTGTTTGTGTAGAAGTTCTCCGTCTCCTCCAGCATCCGAGTCCGTCAGCGGCCCAGCCCGGATTCTCTAACCCTGCAGGAACATTTCTTAACTTGCCTGTTGGGAGTTCATAGAAATGATGGCTGCTGACAAACACTTCCATGAAGTGGGAAGGAGAAACAAACGGAGGAGATGGCGTAACTCCGTACCTGGCGGCTCTGTGGGAGGAGCTGGGAGCAGGTTGAGACAGTCGCCTGTGAGGAGTCCTGTCAGCTTGTTGCTTCACACAATCACAGAAATTAAAGAATCAGATGGTTTTTATTTAGTGCTTCAGACGCTTGTTTCAAATAAAACTGAGTTAATAATCCCTAAAAAATCCTCTTTATGATTCTGAGGATAGTTTTCTTTTTGAGGAAAGTTCTGGTGTGGCGTCCTTCGCCCTCTGGTGCCTGCAGGAGATGGACCCGCTTTAAAACACAAGACTGGATCTTATGTTCCAGACAGAAAAGATGTGTGAAATTTTATTTGTTTCTCAATCAGAATCAAAAACGACTCGATGCACAAGTTACTTCAGTTCTCTAGTTAACAAGTCCAGTGTGACGGGTCTGCAGGCCGAGAGCTGCGCGGTGGCATTTGGATGATGAAGAAGTCTTCTAAGGATCCATTTTCCAGACTTATGTTGCCGTGAGTTCACATCTCCTTTCTGAGGAGATGTGAACTCACGGACGGTCCGAGTTAGGAACAGGAGCTGTTAAAGTGTACATGTGCTCGTTTTCCACAAAGCCCTAAAGCATCAGCTGAGTAAAACGGTCCTTAGGCTCTGGTTTGGTCTTTAGTGTTCATTTAAAACGTTTACTGACTCGTTTCTGTTCTGAGGACTGATGAGCTAACGGCTAGTCGGTGGCCGTCTTTAGTTCTGTCTCCAGGCGTCCCCGGCTGTTCAGCTACGTTATCGTAAGTCGTTTAGCTTTGGGTTTGTATCGGTGGGTTACTGACAGAAATATTAACTTCCCAGGATGCTCTGGAGGTGATGGTAGTATTTATGCTTAATCCCAGAATTCCATGTGGATAATCCCAGAATTCCATGTGAATAACTGCCAGCATGACTGTTTCTAACCTCACCTGAAATGCTGTGGCGGTTAGGAGTTCAGGCTAGCTGTTAGCTCCTCGATCTGCACCAAGGGGGTAACTCCAGCTGCCAAAAGCACCCCCTCATCCACTAGGGGCTGGCTTCAGAAAGGAGAGAGTTCCAATCGACTCCCATGTTAAAATGCGAACTTCCCCTCAGAGCGGGGCGTTCCTGAAACGTTTGGGGTTGGATCTAGTTAATCATGACAACTCTGAGGGGGTGAACTGCTTTGTTACTCATCTGTTTAGGTGTAATTGAAGCATGAATGTGTGAATAATTAGGGGTGTGTCCTTTTGATTGACAGGTAGTAGATGAGCTGGTAGCGCTAACGCTAGCAGCTAGCCTCCTTGCTTGCTCCAGGGAAGGCCTTTGAAGTGTTGCAGCCTAGAAGGCGGAGGTTAGCTGCTAAAAGCCGCGCCAGCCGCCGTTAGCTCGTAGCTGCATCAGCTCAGAGTTCTGGAGCTGTTCAGGAAGATTGTTAAGTGGTTCAAATGGGAATTGTTAGATAGTTTTCCCAGAAGGGACCGAGAGCTGAATGAGATCTCCGTCCTGGAAGTTACCCCCGATAATGACTCCCACTCAGGGCCATCATGGGTAGGATCATCCCGTGGGTCTTTGGGAGGAAACATCCTCGTGATGCCCTGGATTCTTGAATCAAAGTGTTTCCTGATGTCAGGAATAACCTGGAATTTCTACCGGATTTTTGTCCGTGTGAAAGCGAGATGGAGTTGAGCCTAGAGGGTGAAAATGGATGACTTCCTGTGGACTCATTAGCATTGGGACACGAGGAACGCTGAAGGGAATGCTGCAGATCACCAGAGCGTGCTCCATTCAGTGCAGCGGTATTCCAGCTATTGTGTTGCATCATAGCTGGAAAAGTGCCCCGCTGCCTCTCCGCTCGTGCTCGGTCTGAACACGCAGACTTAAAGGAGCTTTAAACATGGACAATAAACCCGGAGCAGCAACAGAATGTTGGATTCATCCTGGGAAGCTGGGCGGGGTTCTGGTTGGGGGGTCCAGGCCGGGAAACTTGGATTCTGCTCTCAGACATTTCCTAAAGCCTCCCGCTTTGTTTTAAACTTCATTAATGTTTCTGTCCTCCTCGCCGTCCTCACTGAAGATTCCAGCTTGTATTCCCAGACGTCTAGAGCTAGCCCGGACTTTAAAAGGCCCCTTGCAGCACAACTCCTTTTTTCCTCCATCCCGTCACTCCTCCCTCCCAGTCTGAAACCGGAGCCCAGGGAAAGGGAGGGCTGCCAAGATCCCGTTTGCTTTTGCCCTTTTAAGGCTAAAAAAGCAGGGGGAAGGTTTCACGCGGAGGGCGGGCGATGGCTGGAAGGAGCCGAGCGGAGGAGCAGGAAGCGGCTTCAGTCTGGCGTGTTTAGTGAATTTCTGAGTGAATGTTCAGCTGTTTGGGGATGAGCAGCTTGTCTGCTTGTGCTGCATCAGAAGCTTCGTGTTGGAAGTTCGGTCCGACACGGAGGACAGGACGTTCGGGCCTTTTCCATTCACGTGCATTCATAATTAAGCCTTCACTTCAAACCCTGCATGTGGGTCCAGCTGAGCTTTTACTTATTACTTTTATTATATTATTATATTTATTACTCGTCTTGTAGAGTGTAGGAACCGTTACCGTAATGATTGTAATGCAGGGGCACCAAGGGTTTCTGGGTGTTGCTGGTTTGACGCAGACTGCTCTGACCCAGAGGGATGCTAGGATGCAAACCTGTTACCATCCTCACTTCCTTCAGTTAGGTGCTTCCAGGTTAATGCCTCCTATTGGCTCCCTTGCGGACCAATCAGCTGTTTGAGGGATAGATGAATAAAATTCCTGTTGTAGTTGAACCGGTGCATTAAAGTTTCTTAAGGCTGATTTCTCCTCGGATCCCTGGCGGGTAGAGAAGGTTCAGGAACGACGCTGTGGGTTTCCTCCACCAGATCCTCCATAATCTGCTCCAGGTGTTCCTGGACAACCTTAATATTGTTCAGTCCCCCCTCCCCCATCAACATGCTGGGATCAAACCAAGCTGTGGGTCAGAGATTGCGATGATGTCACTGCCGTGTCACGGGCTTGTCCCAAAACAACATTCCAAACCAGTGAGTCATGGGAATTTTGGGGACAAAAGGAAGCTCGGCCACATAACATGTCCTACATCCAGTAGCCTCCGCTGGAGGCTCATAAAGCTGCAGCGAGGGGCTTGGGGGCTGTGATTCAGCAGCATTCTGGCAGACTTTGTCCGTATATGGGCTCCATCAGCCTGTGGTCTGCTGGGAATGCCGCCGGATTCTTGGCATGTTTAGTGGCTTTGAGAGGAGCACATCTGCAGCCGTGGTCCAGGAATGAGAGGATCACAGTCCTGATGTTTAAGCACTTCTTCTGCCATTCCGGTCTCTCCAGCTGGAGGTGGATTCATGAGCGGCCTCTGTTTGGGATTGATATGTTTGGGATTGATAAGCTAACGACTAGGCTAAAGCATTTTGTTGGTGTCTGAAAATGGCTCCAGCCTCCTGAACTTCATGCAAACATTTACTAAACCTCTAAAGTCAGATGGTTTATAACGTTTCTGTAGAAACGGCTCCAAGCCGCTGCAGACTACGGACCCCCACAGCCTCGAGCTCCTCGGGTGACTCAAGTTCTAGTTCTCTGAGCAGAAATCGCCCAAACCTTTTGCTTGCTGATCGTCTGACTTCCTCTGCTCTGGCTTTGGTTCTTTCTGCCCGACGGCTGCTCTCAAACACATCCTGTTGTAGCTAATCTGCATTCCTGCTGCAAGCACCAACCTGCGAGGCACTCATGCATGCTCAGCTGTAACCCTCCCATCGGTCCAAAGATAATTTATCACTGGAGCTTTTATTTCTGGCCTTGGGCTACCTTTTCCATCCAACCTTTGTCTTTGTACTTCATTCCTGAGCGGACCAAGTTGTCCAATAGCTGCTGTAGCGATGGCAGGTCGGGGGGCGTGTCATCCAAACATCTCATCTGACCTTATCCGGAGCGTATTTTTCCACTAGGAGTTGCTGACATGCCATCTATCACAGACGATGGAAAATGATGTGATGTGAGCCAACTGGGAGATGTTCCAGGCTTAGCTGGGCCCTGTTGGCAAAACTGTCCTGATTGTGTTTACATTTGCTTCAGTTCCTGCAGCTCTCGGGTCTAGTTCGCTGCTCTTCCTCTTGTGGTCGGAGTGTGGTTCCTCTTCCTGAAAGTTGGACCTGATTTCGCGTCAGCCCTGGCTCTCTAATGAAGCACCAGAGATGCTCAGAATCCAGCGTGTTCCCAATCTGGACAATAATCAGAAATTAAGTTTGGGACTCTGAAATTCCTGAAGTCCAACTCTCAGAGGCGCCGTCGGCTTATTTTCCACACCCTTGTGCAATCTTCTTGCCAGTCAGCGTTTTCTGCGGCACCTCTAGTATGTTTACGGGGTCGTGCCCAGGCTAGCTCCAGTCTGCATCACTTTCTCTGCTCCCAGCCGTTCGCCTAGTTGAGTCTTGGAGCCACCGGTCCGACCCGCTGTGCTCTTGACGAGTTCAGCTCTTCACTGAAACACTTTTACTTTGAACGACCAGAACATGATGCAACCTGCGTCCCCGACCGTCGCGCCGCTGCATCTCTTATCTCACTGACGTTCAGATTTTCCAGATTTGATTTGAATAGAAAGTGTTCGATGGCGATCGGTAAACTTTTTGTATTTTGATTAGGGACGCACCGATAAGGAACACTGAGCTGATATCTGTACTGGAGGCTCTTTATTTGCTTGTTATTTGGACTTGAGAAGACTGAACTGCTTTGACCCCAGCAGTGAACCCTGAGGGACTCCCTGCAACCCAACGAGATATAATCTGGAAACGTTTCTCCACTCGTCCTTCCTGTAGCGGCGTTGTCGGCTGTTGGCGCCTTTATCTTGTGGTTTTGTTGGGATCTGATTGAAATCTGTGCTATAAGATGCAAACTCTGTTCCCAACCCAAACGCGGATGTTGGGACAGGAATTCCGCTCCTCCCTAAGAGTCCCCATACATCAGCCGATGGAGATCTCTGAGGGAAATCTGGTATTCTTCACAGCTTATCTTTATTTTTCTCATTAGACAGAATTGGTAACCTCCATGCTCTGTTTATTTTCTATGTTAGCTGTTACTTTAGCATCAACACCAGTTTCTGACTCTGTTCATGTTTTTTTTATTGTTACCTAAATTTAAATCTGTTTTACTTTGGCCTTCCTTCAGACTCTAAGGCCATCGTGGATGGGAACCTGAAGCTGATCCTGGGTCTGATCTGGACCCTGATCTTGCATTATTCCATCTCCATGCCCATGTGGGATGAGGAGGAAGAGGCAGATGATGGCAAGCAGAAGACTCCCAAGCAGAGACTGCTGGGATGGATCCAGAACAAGCTGCCGGAGCTTCCCATCACCAATTTCAACCGGGACTGGCAGACTGGCCGTGCCCTGGGGGCCCTAGTGGACAGCTGTGCTCCAGGTGAGGTGCTTCAGGACGGGAGGGAGGAGATCTGACCCCTCCTGCTCTGGTAAATTAAAGGGAGGGATGCAGGTGAGAGGTCAGGTGCCTCGTTACATTCTCAGGATGTTTGTCGCCTGTGGGTCTCCGACAGTTTTGACCCAGAGACGTCAACTCTGCTAGAAAACGATAAATCTGTTCAAAAACATGCTGGAGACGAGAGACGTGGTTTAAACCTGCTCATAAATCACATGAAGGCTTTGCTCAATGGTCTCAGGGTAATGGGTCGTTATCCTCTGGATGTTCTAAAAGATGGCTTCACCGGGGACACATGCTGCAGGTGATCAGCTGTGTCCCAATTAACTTTATTAGCTAAATGTCACCACGCCTGCTTTAGGTGACCTAGCTTTTTATTTCTGCACAAATATCACTAAAGTCCATCAGCTATGGTCCCAGAATGACTTGTGGTGAAATCGTTTACATAAAATCCAAGTTTCGTGCCTTTAATGCGGCTGACTTTATTTGCAGGTCTTTGTCCTGACTGGGACCAGTGGGATCAGACCAAACCAGTGGATAACGCCCGTGAGGCCATGCAGCAAGCTGATGACTGGTTGGGCATCCCTCAGGTAAAATGGAAGCACAACAAACTACTACGTGCCCCTGAAATCAGCATATCGAATCGCCTCTGTGTGTGGAATGTGCTTCATAAACTAAGCTGGCTGGATTCGCACATTAGCGCTGAATAATGTCAAACTACAAATACGGTTTACAAAAAAGTGTTTTCCTTCTGTTTTTAAAACTTTAAATGAATGATGACTTAATGAATGAATAATTGGAACAATGCAACCTTGAAGCTAAAAAAATAAAACGTTTACTTTTTGTTTATCCCGGACAAGCCCCCAACTTGTAATGACTTGGCTAAACAACCAGAAACTGGAGGATTAACATGATTAGAGGAAATTGTTAAATATATAAAATGGCATCCAGTGAGTGTAGGTCTGGGATCTGTGGCGAACGTGTGGATGGGGTGTGGTCGCCTCCAGCTGCAGAAATACAGTCCTGGAATTAAAGTTGGACTAGAAACTCTAAATGTGGTTTTCTGAGGGTAAATATTAANAATTGCTGTTTCGTTTTATTTACATTTCTATTACAGAAAACAATCTCAACTTAAACTTTATTGTAAAGTCTGGTTCTACAGATTAACTCTGTTCAGTTATGCCTTTATTTCTTTTAAATGCAGTTTTAATGAGTAAAAAAAAAACTTCCCCATTGATGTTGACCCATTTGCAAATAAAACAGGTGCTTTTTGAGGTTTAGGGGAATTCAGCCAGCTTTCATTCAGAATGACTGGAGGCTTTTATTGTGGCGTTGCCTCTTGAGTCTGTCATGCGTGTTGGTGCGACTGGCTCAGCGTTGCGTGCTGACGCTTGGCTCTGCGGTCGCCAGTGTTGCCGCCTGCTGCGTCTGTGGGCTGAAAACCCAGACACAGTTTCGCGTGCGACTAGATCAGGTACTTTCTGAGGCGAGGAGGAAGCTGGCACGTGGTTTCCATCACTAAATCACAACCTGATTTACACTCTGTGGTAATTGTCTCCATGGCAACGGCCCTGCTTCAGGCTGCACATCTTGGTTTTACAGAAATGAAAACCTTTTCTCTGCGGGAAAACTTGATTTCTTTTTTATTTTATTTTAGGTGATAACCCCTGAAGAGATCGTCGACCCAAATGTGGACGAGCATTCGGTCATGACCTACTTGTCCCAGTTCCCCAAAGCCAAACTGAAGCCCGGGGCACCTCTCCGACCCAAACTCAACCCCAAGAAGGCCCGCGCCTACGGGCCAGGTGCATGCCTCACACCTGTGGAGTGTTTTTCACATCATTGTTTGTAAAATGGAACCTGGAGGATAGGCTTTAACCTGACCTCGTTTAAATTCCTCTGAAGGTATCGAGCCCACTGGAAACGTGGTGATGAAGAAGGCCGAGTTCACAGTTGAGACCATCAGCGCCGGGATGGGAGAGGTTCTGGTTTACGTGGAGGACCCGGCAGGACACAGAGAGGAGGTCTGATCAGTTCTCACACACTTTAATAAAATTATCCTTTAATGTTGTTGTTTGTTTTTTTTTTTGACCCTCTTCATTTTTTCCTGCAGGCTAAGGTGACGGCAAACAACGACAAGAACCGCACCTATTCTGTTTTCTATGTCCCCAAGGTGACCGGCATGCACAAGGTGAGGTTAAAAGTTCTGGGTCTAACCGTGTTTATTAATGACATGGTGAATTATGACATCAGCAATCTCTTATTGTTCGTTTTTCTGAAGAGTCCTGATCCAAGAGCTGTAGAAACCAGCAGCCAACCAAGAAGATGCTCGTTTTTCCATGTTTTATTCATGATCCCTGTTTGTCTTTCACGCAGCATTAATTAAATTAATTAAATTAATTAACTGATATGAGGTAATTCAGTTTCTAGTCTAATATCTATTTCATTACTTTAGTTGTTTTTTCAGTTCCTGTTTTACAAGGTGGAAGAAATGGTTCAAATTTCTGTAAAATGATTTGTTTCCTCCCTGAAAAACTCAGTTACTGAATCATGTAACGAGCTCCTTTTTCGTTAGAAAACAGCAAAAATAACAGTTTGGTTTTTTGTTGCAACAGCAGTCTTCCTGATAAAACCTTAAAGGACTTTTTCAGCCCAGCCTGCAAAGCGACCTTTGGCCTTTTGTCCTTCAGAGCCGCAGACAGAACATCAGATTAATGTCTGCATCCTTCGGGTTTTGCAGGTGACCGTGTTGTTTGCAGGGCAACACATTTCCAAGAGTCCCTTTGAGGTGGAGATTGGCATGGCTCAAGGAGACTCCAGCAAGGCCACGGCTCAGGGACCAGGATTGGAGCCTTCTGGGAACATCGCCAACAAAACCACCTACTTTGACGTGTACACGGCAGGTAACGAGCTCAGTTCTGCTCTAACCAGGAGAACGAAGAAGCTTCAGGTGTTTAAATGGGGAAGGTGTTGATCTTTAAGGCGCCGGTGTTGGGGAGGTGGAGGTGGTGATCACCGACCCTGCTGGGAAGAAGAACACGGTGACCTGCAGCATCGAGGATAAAGGGAACTCCAGCTACCGCTGCACCTACAAGCCCACCCAGGAGGGTCAGCACACCATCGTCATCACCTTCGCCGGCGGTCAGATCAGCAAGAGCCCCTTCACCGTCGACGTGGGAGAAGGTAGGGCGCTCCGGGATTCGCTCCAACTCTTTAGTGCTTTTATCCAAGATTTTCCTCTTTTGTGTCTTTTTGTCTTCTGGATTCTTCTGTTTTCTCCGTTTGATCGCAGCCTGCTGGTACCGGCCCGCAGTCGGGAACGGCCTCTTCCTTCTGCTGTCATTTCCTGTTTCCAAGCGCCCCTCTTGGGTATTTGTGTGTGTGTGTGTGTGTGTGTGTGTGTGTGTGTGTGTGTGTGTGTGTGTGTGTGTGTCACTGGTGTTTTATGCTAATTGGTCATGCTGCACACTAAATAAAAATAAAATGTTTTAATATTTGCTTTTAAATGAAAAAGTCACAAACTGAAAAATGAATCCTTTTAAATTTAAATATAAACTTTTATTTCAAGACTTCCATGAAAACTTTGTAGGAAAAGAACAAACAGGAATTTTTCATGGATTTCATTTTTCCTGTTGACCAGAATTTCTTTTAAAAGCTCTAACTTGTTCTATTTAATTTCATTAACACTTAAAGCCCAAAAACTCAGACTTCAGAGTTTAAAAAGCTTTCTGGGGTCCGAATGCAGATCCTCCGTGAATGATCCCTAGTCTCCGTTTGTCTCCTGCTGGGATTTCAGACCAGTTATTTAAATAAATTTGGATTTAACTGGGTTCTTTTCTGCATCATCCAGGAAAAAACTCCAGTTTTGTTCCAGCTGCTTCCTGCAGCCGTCCAGTTGTGACTCAGCCGTTTTATTGGTTTATCAGACGATGATGAGCGGGATTCTCCACTTCCTGTTTGGAGAACATTGCTCACTTCCTTCGGTCTGTAAATGTATTCTGTGAGATAAGATAAAGGCGCCGGAAGGTTTGAGGAAAGAACAAATTGGAGTGTTTTCAGCTCTTCTTCTGCACCTTGTTCACCAGAACCACTGCAGCTTTCATGTGATGGGCACAAAACTCAACGTTGATTCTTCCTTCTTGTCCACAGCGTGTAATCCCAACCTCTGCAGAGCCAAGGGTCGCGGTCTGCAGCCCAAGGGCCTGAGGGTGAAGGAGACGGCCGACTTTAAAGTCTACACGAAGGGAGCCGGCACCGGAGAGCTCAAAGTGTCCATCAAAGGCCCCAGTGAGTCCAAACGGCACCGAGGTCCTGCACAACATCAGATTATTATTCTGATGTCACACCTTCTCAAAAAGGGACTCCGTTTAATAGACTAGCTAGTTCCCATGCAAACAGGAAGTTAGACGGCCCGCTTCCTGTTAGAGTCCAGTGTGATCAGGGTTGATTTCTCTGCTGTGGTTGTTGCCTCGTGTGAAAACCTCACGATGACGAGCACAGCCGAACGGCTTTTAACGAGATTCAGGCGTTCCTGCTGAAGTGAAGGCATACTTCTGGAATCTGAAGTTCTCTTCTGTGTTCAGAGGGAATCGAGGAGCCCTGCAAACAGAAAGATCTTGGAGATGGAGAGTACGAATTTGAGTATTACCCCACCTCACCTGGCACCTACAGCATCACCATCACCTGGGGAGGTCAGCACATCCCTCGCAGGTACGCACACACAAACGCTCCAGACCTGAAATGCAGGACTTTAACTCCGGCGTTCCAGATAAGTGATCAAACCTGCTTGATTCAGTCCCATCGAGGTGAAGATCGGTGCCGAGGCCAGCCAGCAGAAGGTGAGAGCCTGGGGTCCGGGCCTGGAGGGCGGCGTTGTCGGTAAATCTGCCGACTTTGTGGTGGAGGCAGTCGGAGACAACGTTGGCACACTGGGTGAGTCTGGCGGAGCAGACAAGAGTCCAGCCAGCCTTCGGGGATTTATTTACTCCTGCATGTGCTGCTCATTCAGGTTTCTCTGTGGAAGGACCGTCTCAGGCCAAGATCGAATGTGATGACAAAGGTGACGGGTCATGTGACGTGCGCTACTGGCCCACAGAGGCTGGGGAGTACGCTGTCCACATCCTCTGCAACAGCGAGGACATCCAGCACTCGCCCTTCATGGCTGAGATCGTCAACGCTCCGGGGAAAGATTTCTACCCCGACAAAGTACGCACACACCCAGAGACCAGTGGCATTTTCAGAGGGGGGCACAGGGGGACACGTACCCCCCTCCCCCCTACAAAAAGGTGGTCGCCCCGGTGCCACCCCCTAAGCGGAGACAGTAAAACATATAAACAATAAAAACATAAAATCTGAAACATATCAAATGTAAGATGACAAATTCACAGTGAAACTCAAATATCTGATTGTAAGTGAACGCTGCACAGCTGCAATCAGCAGTATCCATCCAGGAAGGAGTGGTAGACGGCAGAAGTCTGTTTAAATATCCCGGTCAGTAAAACTAAGCTTAAGTAAACTTTGCTGAATGTTGGCAGTACCGGGTGCAGCGGATAGACGAGGTCTGGTTGCTGCAGGTGAACTTATGTCCGTGTCGGTGCCAGCCCGACCCCATTTCTTCTCTAAAATATTTTGAAGGTTTATGGTGGAAAACTGGCCGGTTGCTTACGTTTAACCCGGCTGCAGCGTCGTCAACAATGTGGGGAAAATACGAGGAACGGGTCAAAAACTCAGAATCTCCGAACCTCTTCAGCTTCTCTCTGCACATACAG
>SSNQ01034594.1:1124552-1155642 GCA_006942095.1 Nothobranchius kuhntae | reverse complement strand
GGACTGAAAAGCACTTTTAAACAAAGATGAGGGTAAGATGTGGAGGGGGCATGCAGAGGTCTTCATAGAGTTAACTAGTTTGGTTAACTCAGGCAAAGAAACAGGAGCAAAGCTATCCAGGATGATGGGCCTGGTTGGAGTCGGGAGAGGCAGCGATAAGGCTGAAGGAGAGATGCTAGATCTAACCTTGTTGACTTTGTCCACAAAGAAAGACAGAAAGTTCTCACAGTCTGTAACAGAGTGGATGGAGGCTGTAGGAGAGGCAGGAGACACGATGCTGCTGATGGTGTTAAACAGCACCTTGGGGTCCCCTTTGCTCTGGGACACCAGGTTGGAGAAATAGGAAACCCTGGCGTCTCTGACTGCAGAGTTAAAGGATGTCAGAAGATCCTTTAGGTGCAGCAGATGGACGTGGAGATGGGTTTTCTTCCACAAACGCTCAATTTTTCTGCATTGACGCTTCAGGCTGCGAAGGCTGTCATTAAACCAGGGAGTAGGGTTCACTGCAGGACCTGATCTGGTTCTGACAGGACAGATGTTGTCCAGAATGGAGAGGCAGTGCTCGTTGAACTGAGAAGTTAAGGAATCTGGGTCGTTATCAGAAGAACAGGGTGGATCAGAAGCAGCAGAAAAATTGCTAGCTGTGCTCTCATTAAGAAAACGAGAACTAACCATACGGCGAGCAGGAGGTGGGGACGCAGAAACTGACAAGTTAAAGAAAATGCAATGGTGATCTGAAATATAAACGTCCTCAGGACAAACACTGTCAGCATTTAGACTCAGGGTAAAAACAAGGTCTAAGAAAACTCACAGCTGCTCAGCAGAGACCAAGTCCTCCAGTCTCTAAACACCCAGACTCTTAATGTCTTAATCTTAATGTTTCTGCGTTTTCAGGTGAAGGCGTACGGTCCGGGACTGCAGAGCAGCGGCCTGGCTGTTGGAAAGCCCACGGAGTTCACGGTCGATGCCAAACAAGGAGGGAAAGCTCCGCTGAAGATACTGGCTCAGGTAGTGAAGGTTTGATCCTCGTTGATCATTAGATTTATTGTATCTGCAGTCCTGCTGCCCTGCAGGATGAGGCTGCTTCTTATTTGTGATCCACCTGAAACAGGAAGTCATGGTGGGTTTTATTATGTGTCCAAAAACCAATCAGAGGTGTTGTCTGTGCAGGACGGAGAGGGAGCGCCAGTGGATGTCCAGGTGAAGGATAACGGAAACGGCACCTACACCTGTACCTACACTCCCCGTAAACCCGTCAAACACACCGTCATGGTGTCCTGGGGAGGAGTCAACATCCCCGACAGTCCGTTCAGGGTGAGGAAACTCTACTGTGCTTTTATTTTGGTTCTAAGGGAAAACCTGCTCATCTTGTTGTTTCTGACCCCAGATGAATATCGGCGCAGGCTGCCACCCGAACAAGGTGAAGGTGTCTGGACCAGGAGTAGCAAAGAGCGGCCTGAAGGCCTTCGAGCCGACATACTTCACCGTCGACTGCGCCGAGGCTGGCCAAGGTAGTTCCACATCAGGAAGTTCTTCCTAATGACATGAAAATGGTTTTCTGCTGCTGCAGGAAGCTTTGATGCTGAAAATGTTAAAACCCAACCTTCTCGTGTCTGAAGAAAGGAAGTCACCTATCAGAACAGCAGAAGGTCCAGTTCAGATGAAAGATCCAGAAGCCTTCTGGTAGTCGGACTTACCGATGCTGAATCATCGTCCTACACAGCATCCCAAAATGCTTGCAAGGGTTCCCGTTGCTTATTGTGACCCAACAAAGACCTGCTCAGTGGCTCCTTCATGCATCCCAAACCATTTTAGTTGGGCTTCCATGTGAGAAACCCAAGACCACTTTGGGAGAAGTTGGACCAAACTGAATCCCAAACAAACTGGGACATAATGAAGACATGTTACCTAACTGGGACTATCTGCATGATGTCACACGCACCATGTGACCTGCCCAGGTGTCCGTTTTATCAGGATCCTAAACTTTGAGACAAATCCATAAATTCTCTTGGAATGACATTATTCCCGCTGTTTCCCTGATGAGGCTCCAGGTGAAGAGCTCCTATAATGTTGTTTTTAACGTGTCTCTGCCCCTCAGGTGACATCAGCATAGGGATCAAGTGCGCCCCTGGTGTTGTGGGCCCCGCGGAGGCCGACATCGACTTTGACATCATCAGGAATGACAACGACACGTTCACCGTCAAATATACGCCTCCTGGAGCAGGAAGCTACACCATCATGGTGCTGTTTGCTGACCATGTGAGTGAGCCACGACTCGCCAGTAAGAGTGAAAAAGCTTTTTCTTTATGACGGCTCGATGCATGATCTCCTCTTTAGGCCATACCAATGACGCCCATCAGACTCAAAGTGGATCCTTCTCACGACGCCAGCAAAGTGAAAGCGGAAGGGCCAGGACTCAGCCGCAGCGGTACGAACGGACTGTTTACTGAGCGGGAACGAAGCTGTGGGTGATGTCAACGTGACTGGTTTGGTTTTCAGGGGTTGAGCTGAACAAACCGACTCACTTCACCGTCGCCACCAAAGGGGCCGGGAAGGCTAACCTGGACTGCAGCTTTAGCGGCCCGACCAAAGCCGAAGCCGTGAAGGACTTTGAAATCATAAACAACCACGACAACACGCATACAGTGAAGTACACACCTGTGCAGCAGGTAGGAGGGAGAAGGCAGCATCAGACGTTTCTACGTTACTTTTGTCTGGCTAAATGTAGACGTAAGGATTCAAACGTCAAACCGGATCACATCCTCTCTCCATCAGGGACCTCTGGGAGTGGCCGTGACCTACGGTGGGGATCACATTCCCAAGAGTCCTTTCAACGTTGCTGTGGCACCGTCGCTGGACCTCAGCAAGATCAACGTCACAGGACTCGGAGACCGTACGTACCTCACGACCAGGGCCCTCATTCATCCACAGATCTGAGCGTAGGAACGATTTTACACATCGTATGGTATTCATCATCTAGTTCTTGTGTGGGAGTTAAGAGCTCACCCCGTAATCAGAAGGTTGCACGTTTGAGCCCCACTCGGTCTGTCTCTCTCGTTGTGTCCTTGAGCAAGACACTTAACCCACCTTACCCATTGGTGGTGGTCAGAGAGCCCGGTGGTACTTGTGAACAGCAGACTCCTCTGTCAGTGCACCCCAGGGCAGCTGTGGCTACACTGTAGCTCATCACCACCAGGGTGTGTGTTGTAGAGCGCCTTGGGGGGTCCCAGGACTCTAGAAGGCGCTAGATCAAATCCAGGCCATTTACCATTCATCTGATGGAATATAGGCCAGTTTCTACCAGTGACTGAACGAGGGCCCTGGCCCTGGAGCTGTTAGGGTTTGAGTTCACATTTTAGAACATCTGAGATGTAAACATTAATGTTGCGCTGTTTCTGGTCTCTGCAGAGATGACTGTAGGCAAAGACCAGGAAGTGACGGTCAAATCGAAAGGTGCTGGTGGTCAGGGCAAGGTTGCTGCTAAAGTAACCGGACCATCGGGAAAGCCAGTAGCCAGCAAGGTGAACAATCTTTTTGGGAATCCGTTTAATCTCTGATCCTGTGTCGAATATTTTAGGCTGAAATCTTGTTTTCTGTGATTTCTGTTCCAGGTTGAGCCAGGGCTCAGCCCAGAGACCAGCCAGGTAAAGTTCATCCCACGTGAGGCCGGCCCGTACCAGGTAGAGCTGACCTACGACGGTGTGCCGATTCCCGGATCTCCCTTCACCCCTAAAGCTTATCCATCGACAGACCCCTCTAAGGTTGGTGGTTAATCCCACACTCGCCTTCTCTGTAATCCTTTAGATGTCTTCTGACCCATTCTGCTCTCACCTCCTCTCAGGTGCGCTGCTCTGGACCAGGTTTGGAACGTGCCAAGGTTGGAGAGAAGGGGGAGTTTGTGGTGGACTGCACCAACGCTGGTCCTGCTGAGCTGACCATCGAGATCATCTCTGACAGCGGCACAGAGGCTGAGGTTCACATCCAGGACAACGGAGACGGGACGTACACCATCACCTACATCCCTCTCTACCCCGGCTCGTACACCCTCACCATCCGCTACGGTGGCCAGGATGTGCCAAACTTCCCTGCCCGGCTCACTGTGGAGCCTGCGGTTGATGCCAGCGGTGTCCGTGTGTTTGGTCCAGGAGTGGAAGGCAAAGGTAGCGTGAACGTGTTCCAACATTCTGGCTACACAAGTCATTCGTGAGACAGAAGTGTGGATGACCCTCTGAAAGTTTGTGGGAGCACTTCCTGATTCAGTCGGTCTTTAGGAGAATTTAAACGGCTTTGTGTCGGTCGTCTCCAGCTGGGAAACTCCTACATGTTTCTGTAAACGGGCCTTCCTGGGGAATTCAGACTCCAGGAAGGAGGTCTGGTCCCGTGAAGTTGGTCTGACGCCTGAGCTTTGCGGGTCATGATGACTGTTTTAACATTCCTCGTGTCCCTGACCAGATGATCAGATTAGGATTAAACGCGCTGTGGATGTTTTGTGTTTTCAGGAGTCTTCCGTGACTCTACCACAGACTTCACCGTGGATGCTCGTGCTCTCACGCAGATGGGAGGAGACCACATCAAAACGCTGATCGGCAACCCGTCTGGCAGTCGCACGGACGCCCTGATCACGGACCTGGGAGATGGCACGTACAACGTGGAGTACACTCCCTATGAGGAGGGTGAGTTCTGCCGTAGCGATGCCGCTGGCTTCCCCGTGTGCTCGTGACTCTAATGGAGGGACTTTTTCAGGCCCACACAGCGTGGAGGTGTGCTACGACGGCTCCCCAGTGCCGAAGAGTCCGTTCCGCGTGGCCGTAACTGAAGGCTGCGATCCAGCTCGCGTTCGCGTGCACGGTCCCGGACTGAAAGGAGGCATCACCAACAAGCCCAACAAGTTCATGGTGGAAACCCGGTAAAACTAAAGAATTTAAAGCTTGCCCCAGGTTCTTCCTGCTCTTCTTTAAAGTTCATGTTCTGCCCACAGAGGAGCCGGAACTGGTGGTCTGGGTCTGGCCATGGAGGGTCCGTCTGAGGCCAAAATGTCCTGCACCGATAACAAAGATGGCAGCTGCAGCGTGGAGTACATCCCATACGAGGCCGGCACGTACAATCTCAACATCACCTATGGAGGACAACCCATCTCAGGTGATCTGGTTGGACCTGGTCTGCTGCAGCGCCTCAGGACCTTGTTCTGACTTCTGTCATGTACCTGAGCAGGAAGTCCCTTCTCAGTGCCAGTCAGCGACACAGTGGACAGTACCAAGGTGAAGTGCCAGGGTTCCGGCCTGGGCAACAACGTCAGAGCCAACATCCCACAGGCGTTCACGGTGGACGCTTCCACAGCTGGTGTGGCGCCGCTGCAGGTTCGCGTGCAAGGACCCAAAGGTAATGCTTCCTTTACCAGTTCTGGGTGTGCAGGATCACGGATCTGGTGTTGGAATCTGATCTTCTCGTGTCTGCTCCTGCAGGTGTGGTGGAGCATGTGGAGGTGGTGGACAACGGAGACCAGACTCACACGGTTAACTACGTTCCCACCAGAGAGGGACCGTATTCCATCAACGTCCTGTATGCTGACGAGGAGATCCCACGCAGGTCCGCAAGCGCTCATGTCCAGCTTCACCTCAACGTTTCAGGGTTTAGCATAAAGTTAATCTTAGCATCTTTTGGGTGAAATTGAACTAACCAGTATAATTACCTACTAAGTGGGTTTATTTCCTGCCTCCTTTTAATAAACGTGAAAAGCTAAATGTTTCAGCACGTTTGCACCTTTTTGGGATGAAGGTGTGGTTTACTTCCTGTTTTTCTCATCAGCCCCTACAAAGTAAAAGTCCTCCCCACTCACGACGCCAGCAAAGTGCGTGCAAGCGGACCCGGCCTCAACACCACGGGCGTGCCGGCCTCTCTGCCCGTCGAGTTCACCATCGACGCCAAAGATGCTGGCGAGGGGCTTCTGGCCGTGCAGATCACGGTGAGTTTTCTGGTTTTCACGTAAACTTTGAAATCCGGTCAGATCTGGAACTTTCCTCGTGTTCCTGCAGGACCCAGAGGGCAAGCCTAAGAAGGCCAACATCCGGGACAACAACGACGGGACTTATCTGGTGTCGTATGTGCCGGACATGACGGGCAGATACACCATCCTCATCAAATACGGCGGCGATGAGATTCCCTACTCACCGTACCGTATCCGGGCTCTGCCCACTGGAGACGCCAGCAAGTGCACCGTCACAGGTCAGAACCAGCTAACGGATTCAGCTTGAAGTTACTCTCCAGTTGTTTGATGTCAACGATTACTTTGCTATATTATCAGTTTTCTAGATTTAATTATGATTTCAGTCGGATTAGTCGGGTGTTATTTCCATGAAAGGTCAAATTACAGTTTCCTGCTGAATTTTCAAGCAAATCCTTTATTTTGTCAGACCACTTGGCAGATTTTAGTTGAATGCTTTTATTCTGAAGGTACCAACAGCAGTAAAGTGATGATGAAGGTTAAATGATGAGTTTTGGTCGAGAGTGGAGTATGATGCTGCATCAGATTGTCCTCATGCTGTGCTCCTCAGTTACACCCCTGCTGTACACACACACACCCACACATACACACACACACACCCCTCCCTGCTTCACACCCCTCTTCCACCAGCAGCAGCAGCGTTTTGGAGCACAGCTACACCACTCGGCACCCCCACACCTCCACCTGACTGTCTTTTATTTGTCACTTTTGTGTTGTTTTGTTTTCTCGCTCCTCCTGCTTCTCACCGTGTATCAGTCTCAATCGGAGGTCACGGTTTAGGTAAGGAAACATCCGTCCGGTAGAGGAGTCTACCTGTTTTTGTTTTCTCCTCCTTCTCTCTGGTCGCATGGAGGATGGTGGTACCAGATCTCACCAGGATGTCCCGTTCTGTCTCCTGTTTTTGTTGTCCTCCTCAGTCTTGTTTAACCGTTCCTCCTGTTTCCCTGTCATGTTTTACTGGACGGACTAATGGACTAACGGAGTCGGCATGGTGGAATGGCTCTCTGGCTAATCTAGCTGTCCGTTGTAGAAAGAAGCTGTTTGGTTGTAACGTTTAACTGTTTGGTAACAACCTACCAACGTGTCATAACGGACTTATCCAGCTCAAGCCTGATGGTTGTGGAATGTGCATGCTGTTTGTTATGAGAGGTTGTATGGAGGTAGCTATGGAGGACTGAAAGTGCCAAAATCAAAACTTAAAGCAAAAATGGCTCCAAAATGTGTTTAAATCAAATGTATTTGTTTTTAATGAAAGTAGTTAATTTGCTCATTTTAATTTTTTAGTATTTTTGTTTTCTTCTTCCTGCTTTTTTTCTTTACTGTTTGCATTTCTGCCTCATTTAATGAACGTGTGAATCTGACTTTACGAATGAACATCTATAAAAGTCTGAGTCATTCATGTATTCATGGAGCTAGGACTGGGACGATAACACGTGTAACTGGTTAGGGTTAGTTATGCATATCTTTCAGTAGATGATACGAAACTTCTTTTTGTAACTTGCAACTCAAACACCCACCTCCGTCTCTGTGTACAAAACATTTAACCCCAATTCAAGCTTCCTTCCCAAAGAACCAATGACGGGCTTAGTTTTATCAGCCAATCGTGTGTCTCGGACATGAAATCCTGCTGTAATTCTAACTGTTCTTTCTTTACATCAGTTTAATTTCTCCGTCTCTGCCACCTGCTGGTACAGAGGCAGAATGAAAGCAGATCCCTCTGCCCTCTTGCCATGAATGACAGGAATCCAAGACTTGTGATTGGCTGGTCAGACAAAGCCCGTCATTGGTTATTTGGGAGGGAAGCTAGAATAGGGTTAAGTGTTTTGTACCAGTAGAGTGAGTTGTGTGATCTGAGAGTTGTACACGATTGATTTATTTTTTCTACTAAATGAAAGTTTAACGTTACAAAACTCTGTACGAGGTGCATTAATTGTCCCGATCCTGCACCACAGCGGGGTCTTTCTTCACAGCAGAGTTGTAAAAAAGACATTTTAAAATGTAAAACAAGAACAAAGTTAAAGTCCGGAAGTCGCCACACACTGCTGAAATTCATCCCCACGATACAGGAAGTGTTTTTAAACTGAAGGAAATGAATAGATGTCATTTAATTTACATATTAAAGACCATTGGGCTGTTTTTCTATTTTCTTTTTATTTATTTTTCGTTTGCTTTTTACCCTGATTTACGGCAGCTACAGTCCTCCATCTTTATTTAGATCTGTGGAGAACACATTAATTAACCACTTCATTAAAAACTGTATTAAAAAGCTAATTTCACCCTAAGGTGCCGGCGTTGGTCCGACTATCCAGATCGGTGAGCAGACGCTCATCACAGTCGACGCCAAGGCCGCCGGCAAAGGGAAGGTCACGTGCAGCGTGTGCACGCCTGAGGGGGTGGAGCTTGATGTGGACGTGGTGGAGAATGAGGATGGCACGTTTGACATCTTCTACACGGCGCCACAGCCTGGCGAATATGTAATATGCGTCCGTTTTGGAGGGGAGCACATTCCCAACAGTCCGTTCCAAGTCACGGTGAGTTACGCTCTTTAATCACGCTGGCTCTGTCGACTCAGGCGCGGCAGAATCAAACCAACATAGGTGTGGATTTACATGGTGATGGGATGAGTTTTAATGATTCAGGAATGAATGAATGAATTTTTAATCTCATCTCAAGTTCTTTCTTTTTACGAAGATCCTCTCGGCTCCATCAACAGTTAGCAGCTTTTCAACAGGAATGGAGCAAAGCTCTCCCGTCGTCCATCTTTGATTGTAGTTTTCTCCTTCAACCCCTGATGGTTTCTTTGTACCCCCCCTCCCAGGCTCTGGAGGGACCATCAGACCAGCTCATGCAGCAGAGACAAATGCCCCAGTACTACGCTCAACAGCCCTGGGTACCTAAAGCCTCCAGCTCTCTCTCTCATCCCACCTCTTCTCCTTTTGTCTGAGCTGATTCTCGTCCTCCATGTCCTCGCCGTCCCATGTGGCCTCGCGTCGTTGTTGTCCCTTGCCTCTGTTCACAGGTGTTTCCTCTGTGTAGGAGCTTCCCCACCTGCTAAAGCTGGGAGGCATGGACAGTGCAGCAGAGCTGTCTCGTGTTGTTGTTGTTCTCCCGTTTTTTGGGGAACGTTGAAACTTCCTGCACAGCTCCTCTGTTTACTGCTCCATGTTGGAATCGCTTGGGAAACAAAGCGATTCGTAACTTTTCCAACCCTTCCATGTTTTTCTCTCACAGTTTGAGTCGGTGCCATCGTCTTCATCATGGTCTTCATCATCTGCTTTTGTCATTTCTGCTCTGCTTGTTTGGAAGCTCCTCTGTTGCTCTGTGTTGCCACCAGCTTGTCCGCCACTGGAACGGGATTTATCGTCTTTCATTTTGTGTCCCAGGCGACCGACAGACAGATGGGAATGAACGGTCTGGACGTGACGGGACTGAGACCCTTTGACCTGGTCATCCCGTTCACCATCCAGAAGGGAGAGATCACAGGTAACCTTAACCAAGCCGGTTAGACTCTCCTGATTCCTGAAGGGGAATGATGAATGATGCTTTTGTTTAAAGGTGACGTCCGGATGCCGTCTGGCAACGTGGCCAAACCTGACATCACTGACAACAAGGACGGCACCGTCACGGTGAAATACGCTCCGACGGAGGCCGGTCTGCATGAGATGGACATCAAATACGACGGCATCCACATTCCTGGTTCGGCTGACCTCCCAAACCTCCACAGCAGTAGTTATCGTCTCCAGGGTGCAAAGGAAACGTGTGATTTTGTTTTTAAACAGGAAGTCCTCTCCAGTTCTACGTGGACTACATGAACAGTGGAAACGTCAGCGCCTATGGCCCTGGCCTCATCCATGGCACCGTAAACAAGCCTGCTGTCTTCACCGTCGACACTAAAGATGCCGGAGAGGGTACGCCACAGTAACGCAGAAAATGACATCAACACCTGGATTTTTGGAACCAAAGGTGAAAGTCCTGCAAACTGTTTCCTGTCCATGCATAGGGGGTCTCTCTCTGGCCATCGAGGGTCCGTCCAAGGCAGACATCAGCTGTGTGGACAACCAGGACGGGACCTGCACTGTGTCCTACCTTCCAGTCCTGCCTGGAGACTACAGCATCCTGGTCCGATATAACGACGAGCACATTCCCGGCAGCCCCTACTCTGCAAGGATCACTGGTAAAACAGCACTTTAACGACGGCGTGGATTTTGGATCGGTTCCATTAATGTCCGCTTCGGTTTATTTAGTTTGGTCACTAGCATGTTTGAGTTCCTCTCCAGTGAGGGCTGAGCCACGTAAACACTTTTTGATTTTGGACACCAGTGTTCCAAAAACCTGAACCTTCTTGGCTCACAGCTCATTCACTCAGTTGGACGAGAATATTCCCTAAATCCTAAAGATCCCGGCTCCGTAACGGTCTTGGCTCTGCCGGAGACTCATCAGACCGCTGTCCTGTCCCTGCTGTCTCCAGGTGATGACTCGATGAGGATGTCCCAACTGAAGGTGGGCTCAGCCGCGGATATCCCTCTGGACATCGGAGAATTTGACCTCAGCCAGCTGACGGCCTCTCTCACCACGCCGTCGGGCCGTGAGGAGCCCTGCCTGCTGAAGATGCTCCGTAACGGACACGTCGGTGAGCGCTCGTCAGATTCAGAAGGGTAGAACGGGAGAAGGGAACGTTGGTGTAACTTTCCCTCCTGCTCCTGCAGGTGTCTCATTTGTGCCTAAGGAGATCGGCGAGCACTTGGTGAACATCAAGAAGAATGGCCGCCACATCCCCAGCAGCCCCATCACGGTGATGATCAGCCAGTCGGAGATTGGTGATGCCAGCCGCGTGCGTGTGAGCGGCCAGGGCCTGAGCGAGGCCAGAACCTTTGAGCCTGCAGAGTTCATAATCGACACTCGAGATGCAGGTACGTGCCCAGGCTGGGGGAGGGGCTTATGTCTGAAGGTTTTCTGTAATGAACCTTTTGTGCCTCCATGCAGGATACGGTGGCCTGAGCCTGTCCATCGAGGGACCCAGCAAAGTGGACATCAACACTGAGGACCAAGAGGACGGCACCTGCAAGGTCACTTACTGCCCCACCGAACCAGGAAATTACATCATCAACATCAAATTTGCAGACCAACATGTTCCAGGTGCGTATCGTAAAACGGTCGGGGGGACTTGGAGCCGTTTGACTCAAACGTTTGTCTGCAGGGAGCGCTTTCACGGTGAAGGTAACTGGAGAGGGACGGATGAAGGAGAGCATCACCAGGAAGAGGGGAGCAGCTTCCGTCGCCAACGTCGGCAGCAAGTGTGACCTCAGCCTCAAGATCCCAGGTGACCAGAACGGGAAACCCAAACGGATGCCTGAAGTCTCCAGAACCGGACTGTTCTTTTCTTCATGCACCCGTGTCTTTTGGTCTTCCAGAGATCAGCATAGCAGACATGACGGCTCAGGTGACCAGCCCGTCCGGTCAGGTTCACAAAGCTGAGATCCTGGAGGGAGAGAACAACACCTACTGCATCCGTTTTGTCCCCACTGAGATGGGCGTGCACACCGTGTGTGTGAAATACAACGGCGTGCACGTTCCCGGAAGCCCCTTCCAGTTTACCGTGGGGCCGTTGGGTGAAGGCGGCGCCCATAAGGTCCGTGCTGGTGGGCCGGGCCTGGAGAGAGCCGAGGCTGGAGTACCAGGTGGGTGTGATCTGGGTGAACTACTGTTGAGAGCACCATGGTGGGTTCTGGTGGTAACCACGACTCTGTGGGACGTCCGTAGCGGAGTTCAGCATCTGGACGAGGGAGGCCGGAGCCGGAGGTCTCAGCATCGCCGTGGAGGGGCCGAGCAAGGCCGAGATTGTCTTCGAGGACCGCAAGGACGGATCCAGTGGAGTTTCTTATATCGTTCAGGAGCCTGGTGAGAAGAGCTGGAGATTAGATCTGCTGTTCTGGATGAACAACGTTCTCCTGGATCTCAATCCAACTTTTCTCCTTAGAGGGGTCTACTCCTTTCAGTGGAGTCTAAAATAAACCTTTAGATGTTTTCAGGTGCGTCCTGAAAATAAACTGGTTCCACCTGAAATGGGACGCTTCGGCCGCTCATTTTCTAGATTCAGCCAAAGAAATGAGAACATAGTTTTAGTCTAAAGATCCTTTTTAAAACCACTTCCAAGTCTTCTGTTCTGTCAACACGGCTCTGGCTCATCCCTTCAGTTATGGAGCATGTCTGAACGGAGTTGAGCATCCAAATATTCCTGACTGACCTTCTCCTCGTTTCCCGTAGGTGACTACGAGGTGTCGATCCGCTTCAACGACGAGCACATCCCCGACAGCCCCTTCATCGTCCCTGTGGCCTCGCCGTCGGACGACGCTCGCCGCCTCACTGTTGCCAGTCTTCAGGTGAGGCTCTGGGACGCACACACACATCCGTGTGCACGCCAGGCCACGACGCGGCGACCGCGGTGCAGCAGCAGCAGCTTGTAGTGGATTCATTGGTTTAACTTTAGGTTTTCTAGTCCTCATTAGCTAGAGTCTCTTAAAGAGGAGGTGTAACGGTTGAAAACTACGAACCTGCTGCTGCATCGTTGGGCGGTGCAAGGGCTTCTGGGAAACTCGAGGACTGTGTGTGTTTCTCGTGCCTCATTCTAAAGGCTCCCAACAGCCTGACAGTCCAGAGAGGCGCTAATGGGCTAAAGAGGTTGGAAATGGGCTGCCGTTTCCCTCTGATCACTCACTCACCCATCCACGGGGCAGATTGTACCTGCTGAAAATGAGCTTTTATGAGCCATTAACCACTTCTTTCTTCATCTTCACTCACACTCACACCACGTTTCTGCCATTTCACCGTGCAGCCCCTCCCCCTTTAGCCTTGTTAGCGACCTCCAGGTAAGGCCATCGGCGTAATTGGGGTTCAAAGCCGTTTGAGGTGAATCAGGTGTTTGTTCCTGTGAGTTGGAGTGTTTTTGTCGTTGAGCAGGAGTCTGGTTTGAAAGTGAACCAGCCGGCATCGTTTGCTGTCAGCCTCAATGGTGCCAAAGGTGTGATCGACGCCAAGGTGCACAGTCCGTCTGGAGCTCTGGAGGAGTGCTGCGTTACTGAGATCGACCAGGGTAATCCAGGGAAAACTGAACAACTCAGAAACCTGTGGGGTGTTCCCTGTGTCTGAACTCGCCCAACGTCTGTTTTAGACAAGTACGCAGTCCGGTTCATCCCAAGAGAGAACGGCCTCTATCTGATCGATGTGAAGTTCAACGGGAGCCACATCCCAGGAAGTCCATTTAAGATCCGTGTTGGAGAGATGGGTCAGGCTGGAGACCCGGGAATGGTGTCCGCCTACGGAGCAGGACTGGAGGGAGGAACTACAGGTACATTACCGTCATGTGTTCCTGCAAACTGTGGAGTTGGCTCTCAGGTCTGAATAAAGGAGGACTCGTCCTCGTTAAAATAATCTGGGAAGCTAAATTTGTGTCTGGCAAACGTTTAAAACGTAAGTTTCTAGATGAATCCTAAAAAAAATTAAATTTAGGTTTTTTAATTTCTTGCAGGAACAGCGTGTGAGTTTGTTGTTAACACGAGCAGCGCCGGCCCTGGGGCCTTGGCGGTGACCATCGATGGGCCCTCCAAGGTGAAGATGGACTGTGTGGAGTGTCCTGAGGGGTACAGGGTCACGTACACCCCCATGGCCCCTGGGAACTATCTCATCTCCATCAAATACGGCGGTCCTTACCACATCGTCGGAAGCCCATTCAAAGCCAAGATCACAGGTCAGAACTCTGTCCTGGTATGTCCTTTAGAAATGTCTCGGCATGAAAACGCAGGAAGTGACCCCGTAAGCGCAGGAAGTGACCCCGTAAGCGCAGGAAGTGACCCCGTAAGAAATGACCCCGTAAGCGCAGGAAGTGGCCCCGTAAGAAGTGGCCCCGTAAGAAGTGACCCCGTAAGCGCAGGAAGTGGCCCCGTAAGAAGTGACCCCGTAAGCGCAGGAAGTGGCCCCGTAAGAAGTGACCCCGTAAGCGCAGGAAGTGGCCCCGTAAGAAGTGACCCCGTAAGAAGTGACCCCGTAAGAAGTGACCCCGTAAGAAGTGACCCCGTAAGAAGTGACCCCGTAAGCGCAGGAAGTGTCCCCGTAAGAAGTGACCCCGTAAGAAGTGACCCCGTAAGAAGTGACCCCGTAAGAAGTGACCCCGTAAGCGCAGGAAGTGACCCCGTAAGCAATGACCCCGTAAGCGCAGGAAGTGGCCCCGTAAGAAGTGGCCCCGTAAGAAGTGACCCCGTAAGCGCAGGAAGTGACCCCGTAAGCGCAGGAAGTGGCCCCGTAAGAAGTGGCCCCGTAAGCGCAGGAAGTGGCCCCGTAAGAAGTGACCCCGTAAGCGCAGGAAGTGGCCCCGTAAGAAGTGACCCCGTAAGAAGTGGCCCCGTAAGAAGTGACCCCGTAAGAAGTGACCCCGTAAACGCAGGAAGTGACCCCGTAAGCGCAGGAAGTGGCCCCGTGAGAAGTGACCCCGTAAGAAGTGACCCCGTAAGCGCAGGAAGTGACCCCGTAAGAAGTGACCCCGTAAGCGCAGGAAGTGACCCCGTAAGAAGTGACCCCGTAAGCGCAGGAAGTGGCCCCGTAAGAAGTGGCCCCGTAAGAAGTGACCCCGTAAGCGCAGGAAATGACCCCGTAAGAAGTGGCTCCGTAGACGCAGGAAGTGACCCCGTAAGAAGTGACCCCATAAGAAGTGACCCCGTAAACGCAGGAAGTGACCCATAAACGCAGGAAGTGACCCCGTAAGAAGTGACCCCGTAAGCGCAGGAAGTGACCCCGTAAGAAGTGCTCCGTAGACGCAGGAAGTGACCCCGTAAGAAGTGACCCCGTAAGCGCAGGAAGTGACCCCGTAAGAAGTGACCCCGTAAGAAGTGACCCTGTAAACGCAGGAAGTGACCCATAAACGCAGGAAGTGACCCCGTAAGAAGTGACCCCGTAAGCGCAGGAAGTGACCCCGTAAGCGCAGGAAGTGACCCCGTAAGAAATGGCCCCGTAAGCGCAGGAAGTGGCCCCGTAAGAAGTGGCCCCGTAAGCGCAGGAAGTGACCCCGTAAGAAGTGACCCCGTAAGCGCAGGAAGTGGCCCCGTAAGAAGTGACCCCGTAAGCGCAGGAAGTGGCCCCGTAAGCGCAGGAAGTGGCCCCGTAAGAAGTGGCCCCGTAAGAAGTGGCCCCGTAAGCGTGGCCCCGTAAGAAGTGGCCCCGTAAGAAGTGACCCCGTAAGAAGTGACCCCGTAAGCGCAGGAAGTGACCCCGTAAGCGCAGGAAGTGACCCCGTAAGAAGTGACCCCGTAAGCGCAGGAAGTGGCCCCGTAAGAAGTGGCCCCGTAAGAAGTGACCCCGTAAGAAGTGACCCCGTAAGCGCAGGAAGTGGCCCCGTAAGAAGTGGCCCCGTAAGAAGTGACCCCGTAAGCGCAGAAAGTGACCCCATAAGAAGTGACCCCGTAGACGCAGGAAGTGACCCCGTAAGAAGTGACCCCGTAAGCGCAGGAAGTGGCCCCGTAAGAAGTGGCCCCATAAGAAGTGACCTCGTAAACGCAGGAAGTGACCCCGTAGGAAGTGACCCCATAAGCGCAGGAAGTGACCCCGTAAGAAATGACCCCGTAAGCGCAGGAAGTGGCCCCGTAAGAAGTGGCCCCGTAAGAAGTGACCCCGTAAGCGCAGGAAATGACCCCGTAAGAAGTGGCTCCGTAGACGCAGGAAGTGACCCCGTAAGAAGTGACCCCATAAGAAGTGACCCTGTAAACGCAGGAAGTGACTCCGTAAGAAGTGACCCCGTAAGCGCAGGAAGTGACCCCGTAAGAAGTGATCCCGTAGACGCAGGAAGTGACCCCGTAAGAAGTGACCCCGTAAGCGCAGGAAGCGATCCCGTAAGAAATGACCCCGTAAGCGCAGGAAGTGGCCTCGTAAGAAGTGACCCCGTAAGAAGTGACCCCGTAAGAAGTGACCCCGTAAGCGCAGGAAGTGACCCCGTAAGAAGTGACCCCGTAAGAAGTGACCCCGTAAACGCAGGAAGTGACCCCGTAAGAAGTGACCCCGTAAACGCAGGAAGTGACCCCGTAAGAAGTGACCCCGTAAGCGCAGGAAGTGACCCCGTAAGAAATGACCCCGTAAGCGCAGGAAGTGGCCCCGTAAGAAGTGGCCCCGTAAGAAGTGACCCCGTAAGCGCAGGAAGTGACCCCGTAAGAGGTGACCCCGTAAGAAGTGACACCGTAAGAAGTGACCCCGTAAGCGCAGGAAGTGACCCCGTAAACGCAGGAAGTGACTCCGTAAGAAGTGACCCCGTAAGCGCAGGAAGTGGCCCCGTAAGAAGTGGCCCCGTAAGAAGTGACCCCGTAAGCGCAGGAAGTGACCCCGTAGGAAGTGACCCCATAAGAAGTGACCCCGTAAACGTAAGAAGTGACCCCGTAAGCGCAGGAAGTGACCCCGTAAGAAGTGACCCCGTAAGAAGTGACCCCGTAAGAAGTGACCCCGTAAGAAGTGACCCCGTAAGCGCAGGAAGTGACCCCGTAAGAAGTGATCCCGTAGGCGCAGGAAGTGACCCCGTAAGAAGTGACCCCGTAAGCGCAGGAAGTGACCCCGTAAGAAGTGACCCCGTAAGAAGTGGCCCCGTAAGCGCAGGAAGTGACCCCGTAAGAAGTGACCCCATAAGCGCAGGAAGTGACCCCGTAAGCGCAGGAAGTGACCCCGTAAACGCAGGAAGTGACCCCGTAAATGCAGGAAGTGACCCCGTAAGAAGTGGCCCCGTAAGCGCAGGAATTGACCCTGTAAGAAGTGGCCCCGTAGACGCAGGAAGTGACCCCGTAAGAAGTGACCCCATAAGAAGTGACCCCGTAAACGCAGGAAGTGACCCATAAACGCAGGAAGTGACCCCGTAAGAAGTGACCCCGTAAGCGCAGGAAGTGACCCCGTAAGAAATGACCCCGTAAGCGCAGGAAGTGGCCTCGTAAGAAGTGGCCCCGTAAGAAGTGACCCCGTAAGCGCAGGAAGTGGCCCCGTAAGAAATGACCCCGTAAGCGCAGGAAGTGGCCCCGTAAGAAGTGGCCCCGTAAGAAGTGACCCCGTAAGCGCAGGAAGTGACCCCGTAAGCGCAGGAAGTGACCCCGTAAGAAGTGACCCCGTAAGCGCAGGAAGTGGCCCCGTAAGAAGTGACCCCGTAAGCGCAGGAAGTGGCCCCGTAAGAAGTGACCCCGTAAGAAGTGACCCCGTAAGCGCAGGAAGTGACCCCGTAAGCGCAGGAAGTGGCCCCGTAAGAAGTGGCCCCGTAAGAAGTGACCCCGTAAGCGCAGGAAGTGACCCCGTAAGAAATGACCCCGTAAGCGCAGGAAGTGGCCCCGTAAGAAGTGGCCCCGTAAGAAGTGACCCCGTAAGCGCAGGAAGTGACCCCGTAAGCGCAGGAAGTGTCCCCGTAAGAAGTGACCCCGTAAGCGCAGGAAGTGACCCCGTAAGAAGTGGCCCCGTAAGCGCAGGAAGTGACCCCGTAAGAAGTGGCCCCGTAAGCGCAGGAAGTGACCCCGTAAGAAGTGACCCCATAAGCGCAGGAAGTGACCCCGTAAGAAGTGACCCCATAAGCGCAGGAAGTGACCCCGTAAGAAATGGCCCCGTAAGCGCAGGAAGTGGCCCCGTGAGAAATGACCCCGTAAGCGCAGGAAGTGGCCCCGTGAGAAGTGGCCCCGTAAGAAGTGACCCCGTAAGCGCAGGAAATGACCCCGTAAGAAGTGGCTCCGTAGACGCAGGAAGTGACCCCGTAAGAAGTGACCCCATAAGAAGTGACCCTGTAAACGCAGGAAGTGACCCATAAACGCAGGAAGTGACCCCGTAAGAAGTGACCCCGTAAGCGCAGGAAGTGGCCCCGTAAGAAGTGACCCCGTAAGAAGTGACCCCGTAAGAAGTGACCCCGTAAGAAGTGACCCCGTAAGCGCAGGAAGTGACCCCGTAAGCGCAGGAAGTGACCCCGTAAGAAATGACCCCGTAAGCGCAGGAAGTGGCCCCGTAAGAAATGACCCCGTAAGCGCAGGAAGTGGCCCCGTAAGAAGTGGCCCCGTAAGAAGTGACCCCGTAAGCGCAGGAAGTGACCCCGTAAGCGCAGGAAGTGACCCCGTAAGAAGTGGCCCCGTAAGCGCAGGAATTGACCCTGTAAGAAGTGGCCCCGTAAGCGCAGGAAGTGACCCCGTAAGAAGTGACCCCATAAGCGCAGGAAGTGACCCCGTAAGAAGTGACCCCATAAGAAGTGACCCCGTAAACGCAGGAAGTGACCCGTAAGCGCAGGAAGTGACCCCGTAGGAAGTGACCCCGTAAGAAGTGACCCCGTAAGCGCAGGAAGTGACCCCGTAAGAAGTGACCCCGTAAGCGCAGGAAGTGGCCCCGTAAGAAGTGGCCCCGTAAGAAGTGACCTCGTAAACGCAGGAAGTGACCCCGTAAGCGCAGGAAGTGGCCCCGTAAGAAGTGGCCCCGTAAGAAGTGACCTCGTAAACGCAGGAAGTGACCCCGTAGGAAGTGACCCCTAAACGCAGGAAGTGACCCTATAAAACAGGACAAAAAACTGTATAAAAATTTCGGTCTGATCTGCGTAGGAAACTGTATCGAGCTTCAACTTCCACGTTCTCAATCCTCCAGGTTCCAAGCTGGTGTCCAGTCACAGTATGCATGAAACCTCCTCCGTCATGGTTGACCCTGTGACCCGAGCCATCAGCTGCTCCCAGCAGGCAACTCCGGCACACTCCGACGCCAGCAAGGTGACGGCTAAAGGTCCGGGCCTGACCAAGGCCTTTGTTGGTCAGAAGAACAACTTCTGCGTCGACTGCAGCAAAGCAGGTGAGTGTTTAACCCGATGGGACCAGTGAGGAGGAAGGTACAGGTGGATCTCAGTCTACCCTGAGGAGGACACGCCTCCTTATCAGACTGTATTCATTATGTTTTCTTAATTTTACTGTTTTTATTCACCAGATCATAAAAATACAAGATTTTTGTCAATAAAAAGCTTCAACCTTTCACAATAAGAGTCTAACAGAGGCAGCCTTTCACAATAAGAGTCTCCAATGCTAACTATTGCATCTTCCTTAACTTCTGAAGTGTCTAACGATCAGCCACTTACATTTAAATGTTTAAAGTCTCAGACTGAACCACCAGAAACCCTCTGACCACCTCCCGTCTCGTGCTGCAGGTCGGAACATGCTCCTGGTCGGAGTCGATGGTCCGAAGGTCCCCTGTGAGGAGATCTTGGTGAAACATCTGGGGAACCGTGTGTACAACGTCAGCTACCAGCTGAAGGAGAAGGGGGAGTATATCCTGGTGGTGAAATGGGGGGACAAGCACATCCCCGGCAGCCCCTACCACATAACCGTCTAAACCCCCCAAGAGTCCAGACCACTAACCGTACGGCTCCCACTCTTAAATCACATTTCTGTTTAAGCCGGATCTGATTTTAGTCTCCACTCAGATCCAGTCCAAAGAGAACGCAGCGATTATTGGCTTCATGGTTAGAAGATGCACCTTGTTACTGTAAACCAGCTGTTCAGCGGCGGGAAGGTCCAGAAACAGATCTTGTCCCCCAGTTCTAGATGTTTACACTGGAGGAGCTCTGACCTCTGTAGAGAAACGGCTGATGAAAAATCCCAAAACAAAAGCGGGATCCCGTTTGGGTTTCCTGTGCGGGTCAGCTCGTCACATCCAGAGCTCGGTCTTGATTATTATTTCTATTATCTGTAACCAGCCCGGTTCTTTTACCTGCTGCTTGTGTGATCCACTTTGAACCACTGCTGATGTTGGTAGGAGGAAAGACGAGTAGGAACACCTTCAGCTTCCTGTAGCTGCCGCCGCCGCTGGGAGACGTAGCTTTTCTGCATGTTAGCATTAGGCTCTGACCTCTGCGTGACCTTAAGGTTGATCTTTAATTAAAAAAAAGAAACTGCGTTGTGTGTGTCTGATTTATTAACGTAGCTTAAAAAGGGAAGTTTACAAACTTTGTGCTGGAAAGTCGAGTTAAAAGTACGATGACCAAAAACCAGAGAGGCTCTTTCTGCTCGGTGTTTCTCCATCTCGCCCGCCTTCGGTTCCTCTTCACCTTGTGCCGAAGCTGCATTTCCGAACAAAAATCTTGTCCAAAATAAAAACGCTTTTAAAATGATTGTAAGACAGTATTTTGATACGTAATAAAGTATTTTTCTGTCAGTCTAATGGTGGTTTTGTGTTTATTATCAGCTTTAGCAGCTCGTCAGCAGGTTGTTTTTCCACCTGCTGCTGAGAGGGATTAAACGGACTTCCTCTGAAGAAGAGAAAACATCTTTTCTATAGCGCCTCAAGATAAAAATCACGAGGTGCTCTGGAGCGTTGGTCCTTGTTTACACTAAAGCTGGTTCATCGAACAAATCTGGTATAAACTGTGTGTGTCGGGGGGGGGGGGTCAGATGACTGTTTCCAAAAACCATTAATTTCCTTTTTCCAGACAGACGGTCAGACAGTAATTTATCAAATGTAAAGATGAACAGGTCTGTACCAAGCCTACTGTGCAATACTCGGTTCCACCAGTAGGGGGCGGGAACTACATAGAAAAGGTATTTTATCCTGTTTTGGGTGTTATAAAATATGAGGACAGGGACATCTTACTGTAGCAGCTACTGGTGTGATTTACACACAGCCTTCTAGGGTGCTACAACCCCCCAAGGCCCTTTACAACACACCCAAGCATTTGCCCATGCACACACACTCACATGCTCCACATGTGTGTGTGTTGTACGTGCAGCTGCTTCATTATTTTGTTGGGTGTTCTGAGATTTTACTCTTCAGTTTAAAAACCGTGATGTTTGATTCCCTTACATTAAAATCATTTTTATTATTCTACTTATTGCTCCAAATAAAGAAAAACTGCAAAGAAGAACTTTTCCTATGTGTGAGTTTACCTGAGTGGTTGGTACTGGGAGGAGCTCCGCCTCAATCAGGTGTTCCAGCTGTTCCGCCCACTTTTCTGCAGCTCTAAATCTTTGCTCCCGCTCGTCGACCATCAGCTGCAGCCGCCTCCTAAGGCGAGTCACGTCCTCTAAGCTCATCCTCGCCTGGAAACGAGCAGGATTTGTGTTGGTTTATTACAGGGTCCATTAAAAACGTTCAGACTGGAAATTAATAGAAAGTTCCCCAAAATCTGGAGAACTTTTGATCAAATTACAAGAACGTCTCAGGTGTTTAAAGTCTAAATAAAGCATTTGCATTTATTCTGCATGGCAGGTCTGAGCTTTTATCAGCATTTCTGTTTATTCAGATTTAAAACCTGCATGTTTAAATCAGCACGATGCGTTTGAGTCCAGCTGTACCAGAAAAGCTTCAAATGGACGTTTCCACGACTACTGTGAAGAAGTCCTCCGATAGCTTCTACCAAGAAGGTCTGCAGGTTTATTCCTCACTAGAACACGGCTTTTCTGGGATGCATTATGAAAACTTTCAGTTCATTTTTATGAGTGGTGATGGTTGTTGGTACATTTCTGAAATAAACCCACAGACTTTGTTAAAACTCACATGCATCCAGTCAGGTTTGGGTTCCTGGTACTGATACAGTAGTTGTTTCCTTCCACCGGGTCACTAAAACAAAAACAATCAGCATTCCCTTCTTTTAACAGCCTTCAGGATTCTCTTCCTCGGAAGAACAGATAGGAAAAGTTTCAGTTCTGATCTGGTTCTGTTGGTTTTGACTGCTTATCTACAGGCTTTTATGACCTGTTTAAAACATAGTTTATATGTGAGTAATCATTTGTTTTTAATAACAGAAAAGGAATTTTCCTGCATCAGACACCGGAGTACGGTGAGTCTGGATTCTCAACATGTTTATGTAGGCTTGTGCTAAATTTCTCTTCTCTGGGAGAAACAACAAAACTTGCTCCTTGGGTTTGACAGCTGGATAACGAGAAGATTGACAAGTTGTGAGTACAGTTTTAAAGGCATGCTAGAACTGAAAACCACATTTACTTCATTGTTGTTGGTGTCTAATGTAGCAAAAGTCTGCGCTGTCTCTGAGCGGCTGTCCTATGACGTGGTTAAGGACAACGGTTGGTTCTGAAGCTGGTTTACATCGTCATAAGCTTAGCCACACCTCCTCACCTCAGTTAGCTAGCTACTTTGATAGCTCAGCTAGCGCAAGAACGGCAGTGACCTAAAATACATAAATATAATTTTACTTACCGAAACAAATGATGTGGAGACTCCTTGGACGCTCTATTAGTGCAATTAATGCCACAGCAAGTCATTTTGTCCAACAATTGCACAAAAAATATCCAAAAGAACGCACAAACACTACAACTAATGGTCTAAGTTCAGAGGCTGAAAATCCCGGAGCAGTTTTCAGGCCAGACCGAGGCTCTACTGAGGCCTTTCCCCGGAGCTAGCTCTGTGGTCACGTGGGTCTGATGCTCATTAATTATACAGAATTTTAGGCTTTTAATACACTTAAACAGAAGAGTGAGAAAAACATTCACCCCCCTCAGAGTTGTCATGAGGGTAAACTAGATCATTTAAACCTAAAACATGTTCTGGTACCAGGCTGTAAACATGTTTATTTCTGCTGTGAAATTGGTATTTTTAACATGGGAATCAATGAGGATTTGCTCGCTTCTGACACCAGCCCCTAGTGGATGAGGGTGGAACTGCAATTTTTGCTGCATATCCCGACGGGGCTAGAGCTAACCTGAGCTGCAGCTAACGCTAGCTCAAGCTGCTGCTAATGAACTTGCTGGATGAGAGCAAAACAACACAGCATGTTGGAGTACAGCTAACACTCTGGGCATCTCCAGACTGTGACTGATTGCCTGATAGATCCATAAATTGTGGTATTTGTCCTCACTGATGCACTTGTCCACGCTCCTGGACCACACCCATCAGCACTGCAGACCTGCTGGACTCTGGCTAGTCTCCAACATGGACATGAGTGAAAATACAATTGGTTCAATAAAACGTTGAGGTTGGGGGGTGTCCCTTCACTCGTCCCACTTTGCTGGATGTTCTAGATCTAGATTGTATGGAGTGGGTAAAGCTGGGAAGAAATGTTTTTTTCTAAGGTCCAATTTGTTCCTTTCCTTATAGACTCAACGAGTCAGGCAACAAGATGACCTGGGAGCCAGCCCTCGAGTGAGTCTCACAATTCACACTAGTTCTTGTTTGAATGAAATCCAAATTTGATTCCAACGTTCCCCCTCTGCCTCAGTCCCTCCTTCAAGATGAACTACACCATCTCCAGTGAAGTCTTTTCTACGAGTCAGAGAGCCGATCAGACCGGCGTCCGGAGGAAACCAGTGGAAGAGGCTGGTTCTGGTTCTGCTGCTGATGGCTGCCATGGCAGCTGGCTTCCACTTCCTCTACCTCTGTGATGTAGGGGTGAGCGAGTCTAGTCTCTCCTGAAATGTAGTTTTATTACAAAATAAACAACTTTTTATGCGTTTGTGTTATTTTCTTCAGACCAGACAACAGCAGAACAAATCAGAATGACCAAAACCCTGCTGGGTCCGTTATTTAATCTTTAATGTGATTCATGAGGAACGCCCTGATACATGGGTGATGATGGGTTAGGGTGTTTTGATCCTGACATCTGTAGGCCTCAGTTCTTCTCAGATTGTACTCAACATCATCTTAGAACCCACTGGTTGGTTCTGTTTGATGCTCCAGAGACGTTCAGCTCAAAGGCAGAGGATGCTGATGATTCGTCACCCAGTGCTGTGATGAAGATGATGATGAGAACAGTGAAGAAGGCAATCATCTTGTCCAGCTTGGTGTGTTTTCATTTGCTGCTCACTGTTGCACGGAGACAGGAGCTGAGAGTGCAAAGCTCTTTCACCACTTTGGACACATTCAGCTGTTCAGGTGATAGACAGGCTCTCTGTTGCCACCTAGTGGCCATTTGGAGTAAACTGGTAAATGAGAGAAACAAACTAAATGAGTACTTTAATGTGTGCTTTGCCCAAATACGTGTTCAGTGGCTGCTTAAAGCCCACTTTACCTGAAAGGTGTCTGGTCAGGTGAAAGCAGGCGGTGCTTTTCCCTGCTGTTTCAACTTTTGTGCTTTTATTTTGGTAAATTTGGTTTCTCACATTTGAATTTCCAGCTGAAGCAGTGAGTCATGTTTTACAACATTCTTTATAAAAATGACAAATGTTGTATTTACATCATTATGGGATGTAATCAGGACCATTTTGAAGTTGGTATTCATAAAGGAGCCCTCGGCATTATTACCTTCTGTAGAGCACTGGAGCTCATTTAAAAGGTAAGATGAAGTTCTTTAGTCTTGAAGCAGAATAATAAAGTTTATACTTCAGACCCTCAAGTTCATCAGAAGATGTGAAACTCCAACAGGAAGTGAAGGCGAGACCTTCACCGGGTTTTGAGACCAGCGTTTCAGTGAAAATGACAAGCACAAGACAAGAACAAATCAAATAAGTTTTAAAAGAAAATTCGGTGCTTGCCTATGAAAACTAGCAGCAGTCCCCCTACGACCTGCAGCACGACACCATACTGGGGCCCAGCCAGCATGCTCTGAGCTGGATCTGGACGTGAGCCCAGACCCACGGAGATCTGGTTTTATTTGTGCTCAGGTGTGGCAGTAATGATGCAACATGTAATGACTTGCGTATGATGAACGCATTCTTAAGGGATTTGTGCAGTCACGTCTCACACACACACACACACCCCTAACCAGCATCAGACATGTGGAGGCTAGCCTCCCAGAACTTCAGACATTCCCGCCGGACACTGGGAGCTTTGATTCCCACCTGGAGGTCAAACAAGGTCACAGTTTCCTCAGACGTGCTCAGCTTTCAGGTCTCAGGAGGAAAATCCTGAGTCGTAGCACCAGCAGGTCCCGGTTTCTGGACCCACAGAACAACCGTAGCCCGTTTGCTGCTCAGCTACACACCCGCTTAACCCATCTCGTTCATCTGTGGAGCTACATGGGACGTTAAAGGTTCTCAAACGCTTGCCTTCATAACATCGGTGGCGATTACCAACCACGGTCAGACTACCTGATGGTGGATAGAAGACTGTCTAACAAGCAAATCCAGTCAGTGACACGCTGACAGCGTCCGACTCCTCTGGACTAAAACAAATGGATTATTTTAAAAATTCAAATTACAGGGAAATGTGGTTGTTATGGTGGGCGAGTGAACTGCAGCTTACAGCAGCCTGGCGCCGTGGACGTGTTGAGTCCAGAGCTACTGAACGCCTCTGGCTGGTGCTTTAAACACGGTCAGAAAAGCAGACGTTACTTCTCCTTCATTTGGTTGTGAAATTTAAACGTATTTTTGCTCCTGATCTGAAAAGAGGAAGTTCACTTCCTGTTCGGTAAAACCGAGTTGAAGCAGCTGCCCACCGATACGCCGGACACCAAAGCAATGTTCCTGCAACAGCGTTGCATTGACAGGCGTGGCTAGTTCACCAGGTCCGCCACGGCGAACCCAGACGTTTCAGCAGCAGAGAAGCGTTAACGGGAATAAAGGTCCAGACAAATCTCATCTTCAGTAACTTTATTGTTTCAGCATCACCACCACTGGGTTAAATTATTCTAACACACCAACGTGTGCTCGAGTCTGTCAACATGACTGAATTCACACAAAAACCACCTTTAATATTCTTCTCCCTCATCTTCCTCTCCCAAGCTGTCGGTTCCCACCTCCTCGTAATCCTTCTCCAGGGCGGCCATGTCCTCCCTGGCCTCGGAGAACTCTCCCTCCTCCATTCCCTCACCCACATACCAGTGGACAAAGGCTCGCTTGGCGTACATCAGATCGAACTTGTGGTCCAGCCGAGCCCAGGCCTCTGCGATGGCGGTGGTGTTGCTCAGCATGCACACAGCCCTCTGGACCTTGGCCAGGTCTCCACCAGGAACCACGGTGGGCGGCTGGTAATTGATGCCCACCTTGAAGCCAGTGGGACACCAGTCCACAAACTGGATGCTGCGTTTGGTTTTGATGGCGGCGATGGCGGCGTTTACATCTTTGGGCACAACGTCACCGCGGTACAGCAGGCAGCAGGCCATGTACTTGCCGTGGCGAGGGTCACATTTCACCATTTGGTTGGCTGGCTCAAAGCAGGCGTTGGTGATCTCAGATACGGTCAGCTGCTCGTGGTATGCCTTCTCAGCAGAGATGACCGGGGCGTAGGTGGCCAGAGGGAAGTGGATCCGGGGATACGGCACCAGGTTGGTCTGGAACTCCGTCAGGTCAACATTCAAGGCCCCGTCAAAACGAAGAGACGCAGTGATGGAGGACACAATCTGGCTGATCAGCCTGTTCAGGTTGGTGTAGGTGGGACGCTCAATGTCCAGGTTTCTGCGACAGATGTCGTAGATGGCCTCGTTGTCCACCATGAAGGCACAGTCAGAATGCTCTAGAGTGGTGTGGGTGGTCAGGATGGCGTTGTAGGGCTCCACCACGGCAGTCGACACCTGAGGGGCTGGATAGATAGAGAACTCCAACTTGGACTTCTTGCCATAGTCCACAGAGAGACGCTCCATCAGCAGGGAGGTGAAACCAGAGCCTGTGCCTCCCCCAAAGCTGTGGAACACCAGGAAGCCCTGAAGGCCAGTGCACTGGTCGGCCTGAGGAGCAACGGGATTCGTTAAAAGAAGTTACTCAAGAACTTTGACGGTAATGTTTTAGTTGACCAACCAGCTTTCGGATCCGTTCCAGGACCAGGTCGATGATCTCTTTGCCGATGGTGTAGTGTCCACGAGCGTAGTTGTTGGCAGCATCCTCCTTACCGGTGATCAGCTGCTCAGGATGGAACAGCTGGCGGTAGGTTCCAGTACGCACCTCATCTGAACAAACAAACAACTCTCTGAAAATTCCTCAAATCATTTTAATTCTAGACATCAGGAAAATGCAGCTTTGCTTACCGATGACTGTGGGTTCCAGGTCCACAAAGACCGCCCTGGGGACGTGCTTCCCTGCCCCAGTCTCACTGAAGAAGGTGTTGAAGGAATCGTCTCCTCCACCGATGGTTTTGTCACTAGGCATCTGTCCGTCAGGCTGGATCCCGTGCTCCAGGCAGTAGAGCTCCCAGCAGGCATTGCCAATCTGGACACCGGCCTGGCCAACGTGCACCGAGATACACTCACGCTGGAACAAAAGGTTCAGTCTTTACCAACAAGTTGGGATTTCAGATCCGATGCCTTCCACTTTAAATGGATTTACAAATAACACATCTGGGTCGTCACTGGAATTATCACAAGACTCCAGATGTTGAACAGCTTCTTCAGAACACAAAACCGAGGTCATAAGTTTTAATGCAGCTGTGATCCGATGGAGCCGCAGCCCCGCCCCCCGACGGTGGGCGGAGACCATCGACATACATATACCTTTAGCCCTTAGCCCAGAGACACCGAAGCAGCAGGAGCACGAGACCGGAAGTGGCCCAACGTCGAAAGCCAGTCAAATTTTTAAAGCAAGGACGTTGACAACATCCGGTTATTTTAAGACAATAATGTTTTAAAGTGGACGCCGAGGCATGGTGGGACTTATTTCATCCACACCTCCTGATAGGAAAACGCTTCAGACACAAGAGACGGGTCAGCGGACAAACGGCCACACGTCTACGGCACTCGCAGGCGCTCATCTATGTAGGACATCAGCAAAAAAGCTCCTTTACGTCACTTCCTCTTTAAGCAAAAACTTCAAAACGTCGAGCGAACGCCTCGTGAGCCGGCATTTAACCGTTAAAGTAGTGAAAATTACGACGGAACCCGATTTTCTGGGTTAAAGTTAGAAAGTGTTTACTCACCATGATTCTAGGAGTTTTAAGTGTTCAACGTTTGAAAGAGGAAGAGGAAACTGAAGCAGCTAGCTCCCACGTAAAGACGTTTATCGGTCTTTGGCAAGAGGCAACTGGTGAAGAAACGTTAGGTGGGGCTATTTATACACACCAGACCGCCGGAAGTACGTTTTTCAATCTGATTGGCTAATGTCACAATGTCCTGTTCCTATTGGTCTAAACAAAGCCAGCTTCTCCTTGGCCACCGAAGCCGTTTCCACTCAGTAGTTTGGTGAGATCTAAAGCTGAGTTTTACAGATCAGTTCGTCCAGATTTTGAGAACTTTTCGGAAAATTCACGTTCTTTTAGGACGAAATCACGTCATTTCAGGACTTGCAGCTCCAGACTACCACCGCCCAACGTCTGACGTCAAACTCACGTTTCAGTTTGGATCATTAACGCGTTTTCTCCTCTTACTTGGATTTATGAAAACATTTTAATAGTTGAAATGCTAAATTATTAATAAAGTGCTTTTCCTCTTAGACTTCTCAATGCTTGAAAGTCTTTTACAAAAGGAGCATAATTAGGAGGACGTCCATAAAAGACTCGGTGACAAAAGGCAGCCTTGGCGGACTCTCTCCTGAAATGAGCCCGACTCCTGCGACACTGGTCATACAGGGACTAACAGCCCGTATCAGAGGGTCTGGTGCCCCTAACTCCCGAAGTTCCCCCCACAGGGCCCCCTGAGGGGGGCGTGTTAGATGTACATCAAACAAAAACCAAGTTTTGTTTAAATTCACTCTGTGGTTCGTGAATTAAAAGTCTATGAAGAAAACTGAAGGAAAGACTTCCAGTCACTGATGCAGAGCCACACATCAAGTATTCAGAGGGAGAAAAGTCATTTTATCTCTAAGATGCACAGCCTGAGACGTTACACTTGAACCCTTTTCAGACTGACATTCTGGAATATGTGTGGACAATTCAGTCCGGGTTTTAACCAGAACTGTGTTTTCAGACACACCACTTTTGTACCGGAACTTGTCCTTTCGGCTGCCTTCACACAGCAGGGGAAAGTTCCAGATGTCTGGGGGGGGGCATAGTGCGGCGGGCGTACATGCGTCATTTACCCAAACAAAGCCATTCAGTCAAACATGGCCGACGAAGAGATAGAATTCCTCTCACTGATCGGATTTATGTTAAGCATAATTCTGCGTACACGAAGACGCACAAGAGACCAGGATGATGAAGCTCAATGGTTAAAGGAATCACGGAAGCGGAGTGATGTGCTCCGTCGCGCGTCTAGGAGACGGTACCGTAGGAGGCGAGCTGCCATGGTTCACCGCATTCTACAGGAGCGAGCTATAGGTGCGCACAGTGTCCTCCCCCCGGCCCCTCCTCCCTGTCCGGAACTCGACCTCACCAGTCTGAAGCAGCCACCTTGTCCGTGTCAAGTCCGGTTCTGTTACTAGGGGCATCGTCCGGTTTAATTACGGGAAACGTTATCCGGATGTTTGCATTCAGAAACAAAGGTCTTACGGACAGAGTCCGGAACATTTCCGTTTTTCATGGCCTGTCTGAAGGGGGCTGTAATTAAGTCATTTAATTGATGAATACTTGATCTGGTTACTATGGCAATGCAGAGCTGCCACCCATGCAAAATACAATTAGAGCAATATCAGATCATACAAATACATGATAAATATCTACATATTGTACAAACATGAAATTGCATTGTAAGTGCACGATGGTGTAGTGCCAGGACGTGGTAATGAAGTGTACAAAGGTGAAAGCTGCATTGTTGGAACAACAGTTATGATGGCAGCTCTGCTCTTCCGTAGGTAGGAACCTTCAGACTTTAGGATAATTCAGCTGAGTGGGAAACCATCTTTGGAACGTTCCTCCTGAGTGTTTCATCCAACTGCATTATGGGTCTTTTTTACCTTGTTTTTGCTGACCTTCCATTATCTCTGTAGCTTTCTTCAGAGCTTTACTGCTGTTGGTGGTGTCACTTCCTTTCCGTTCATGACGCCACCAACAGCTGCAAAGCTCTGAGGACGGCTACAGAGATGATGGAAGGTCAGCAAAAACAAGGTAAAAAAGACCCGTAGTGCAGCGGTGAAACCAGATCACCTGGAACGTGATGGTGGGAACAACATGCAGGAAAACCGCTCTGGTCTTTAACTCATCTCTCAGCTGCTGTGCTAGTTGGACCCAGCTTCTCATCTGGCCCTTCTTAACCCTCTCAGGCTCAAAATAAGCTTTGATAAAAGGACGAATAACAAAGTCCTTCAGGGACTGAGTTAAAGAATGCTCATGAAGTACGTGTGTGGAGTAACCAGGTACTAACTAAAACTTTATTTATTAGTGCCTTCACATGGCCCAAGGACCAAACAAAGCGCTGCACAGCAGAGATAAGCATTTAAAAAAATATAATAAAACCATTTAAAACCAGCAAAAACATGCAGATAAAATCTAGCTGGGGCAGCAAAAAGTGCCAAGCCAACAGTCAACGGGACTCTTCCTGAATAAAAGCTGAAGAGTAAAAGTGAGTTTTCAGCTGGCTCTTAAACGAGCGTGCTGGCGTGTTTAACCCATGCAGGCAGCTCATCCCAGAGCCTCGGCCCCAGCACCGAGAAAGCACGACCCCCTCGAGATTCCAGTCTGTGTTTGGGAACGACTAACGGTCCTTGTTGAGCTGACCGACGGTTCCTTGCGGGAACATGAGGCTGAATCAGGTGGGTAGGTTTTAATTGTTGCAAATCTGCAACGCCTGCCTCCAGAGGGTTTACAAGTGAGCAACAACTAGATTGGTTAGGAGTCACATGTTTTGAATCAGTATATAAATAATCTAATTGTTTACCTGTGGTGACTGTCACGTTGGGTGCAGGAGGTTTGGACCCAAGATGCAGAATTCCCAGAACGACTCAAGGCAGGAGTGGTTAAAGACAATAATTCCTTTATTTTTAGGAGGATGCGCCAAAAGTCCAAAGCACCAAAAACCAGACTAAATCTCAAAAACACACTGAACGCTCACAAACAAACAAACAAACAAACAAAAGCTCACTCATGAGCACAGACTCAGAGAAACTCGAGAGGGAACAGAACGTCGCTGACACACACAACGGACCAACAAACACTGAGGGACAAGACAGGGTTTTAACACAGAGGGAAGCAATCAGGGGAACAGGTGACAGGTGTGAGGAGTGAGGTCTGGAGGGGAGACAGGTGCCAAGCAGAGGGGGAGATCAACCATAACCTATAAACACTAAATAACTAAACCTAAAGACTAAGGGCAAAGATAAACAACTAATGACCAGAGGGGTGAGGAGGACTAATACAAACCAATAGGAACTACACGGGAGTGGC
>SSNQ01034594.1:1113449-1121070 GCA_006942095.1 Nothobranchius kuhntae | reverse complement strand
TACTTGATGTGTAAATGACTCGTGTGTCTGGCAGATGCTTTCTTCCCAAAGTTTCTCACAAATGAAAATGTAATGAGGCAGCTAGCCTCAAGGCAAACGACAAACCACGGGAAAGAGCACGGCTCAGAGGTGGTGTAGAAATCAGTACAAGCACAGGACGTGCAGAAGGGAAGGATGGAAGGTGCCAGTCTGGAGATGCCCTCTGAAGGGCTGGGTCTTCCAGACCTTTAGATTAGACTGGGGTGCATCTGTTCTGGTGGGGGTTGGTAGGATGGTCCAGGATTCTTGGTTCACCAGCACCGGTGCTTGAAGTGGAAAAACACAAGTGTCGGTACTCCCCTTCCAAAACAATCTGGGGGGTTGAGGCCCTCTCCATAGCAAAATAACAAAATCCTTGGGGATTAGCTTAAACGAGCAGCCTCTAGCATAGCCTCTCCTTTAATGCAAAGTCATCTATGAGGTCGTCTGATGCTGTGTTACTTCTGAGCTGAGCTGATGATAGCCAGGATGCTCAGGTGTTCTAGATGAGCCTCAGGTTGAGAAGCTTCGCTCAGCAGACGCAGCTGGAACTAGAAACCCATCAGACTAGCAGATTAGGATTATTCTGGTCTAAATGGGAAATGACGCAACGAAACTAACGTAGATATGATTACAGCTAATGACATGGTTATAATACAACATGAAGTCATCTCTCTTTCTCTTTCTCTCGCTCACTAAATAGACAGAAGCCAATATGTATGTATGAGGATCGCTGTAAAGACTCTGACACTAGTCAGTGACTCGATGCAACCAGGGTGACCATATTTCCATTTCCAAAAGAGAGGACAGGAGATCTGTGCCTACCGATGACGTCACACCAGGGCTGGGCGATACGGCCTAAAATCAACATCACCACATATTGAGGATTTCACCTCGATAACGATAAGTGGACGATAACTACAGGTATGCGCAGTAACAAAGTTGTCCACTAGATGGGGCTGTCACGTGTGTCATGTTGAGTCACATTTTTATGACTCAAGGTGGTTCAGCTTCTTAAAGGGACATGAACGTTGCCAACCTGCACACATCTTTTCATTTTCATTATCACATTTATTGACACGGGAAAAATGATCTCGATAAGAGTCAGAAATCTTGATAACGATCAATTTTCGATTTACTGCCCAGCCCTACGTCACACTATGGCAACACCACACATACCACGCTGGGACCATGTTGTCCCCAGGTGAAGAGCTAAATTAATGTCAGATTCTGCCAACAACAGGGCTCTAAAACAATTCATATGTAAATATTTAGCATATTTATTGCAAAATCTCATTTTCTGCTGCTTTAGTGCTGCAACAAGGTTTTATTAATAATAAATGATTATACCTTTTGTTTTACTACAGCATCGGTACGCTTCCTGTGCACAGATTATTAAGGATGCTTGTTTCAGCCGTGAGATTAGACGATAGGTCAATGATTAATAAAGTTTGTCACAAACTCCATGGAAACTTTCAGAGAATCCACAAATAGGCTTTCAGACGGTTTGGTTACTGACAGATGTTTGAGTTTAGAAAAGAAGCAGATGAGACGGCGTGTCCAACAATTCTGTTTTTCGTCCAACAACATTAGAACGTGTCAGTGATGTCTGAGGTGTTTTTATAAAAACTGTATAACTAACACTCCTGGACAGGGTAGGAATTACACAGAGGCTTCTGGGGAGCCCAGTTGTGGGGGGTCTGTTTGCCTTGGCCCCTAGAATGCCTTGAAACGGCCCTGGGTGTGTGACCGGGTGTTGAAGGTGATCTGAACTGTATCAGATGTATAAATATGACATGTGTATAACTTATGGTTTTATACAGGTAAAAACGTGTAGTGGAGATAAATCTACCTACATTTGACTTTGTTTTCTTGTTTTTATTGAACTATTTCCTGTCCTGTCTGTCTCTCATCTTCCTGCATCTCCTCTAATCTCTCCAGAAAATCTGCTGCCTGGATTCTTACTTTTTCACCTCATCAGTTACTTTTGAGCAGATCAAGATCTCCTGACCGCAAAGCGGAGAGCGCGTTTCGATGCTGCGTCAGTGAGGTGACATCACCGCAGCACACGATGAGCGGAGCACGTCAGGAACGATTAACAGACAGAGTACCTGATGATGTAAACAGATATGAACGATCACGTGTTAATAATCATGTTTTGTTGAGCCACCTTGAGAATGTACCGTGCGCCGGACGCAGCGGGCGCACCAATGATCAGCGCTCTGCGTCCTCTCCTCTCCAGAACCCCGCTGCGCTGAGAGTCCATAAATATTGTAATATAGGCAGAAACACGATATTTCCCTGAAAGATATCTAGCCCCATAACTCGATCCCTGCTCCTGGACGATAAACCGGACATTTTGATCAATGTAGGACCCCCCCGACAGAGTGAAAAATGGGCATGTCCGGGGGAAGGAGGACGTATGGTTACCCTATACCTGCTGGGCTCCTTAAGTACAGGAAACTATTTACTGAGTGGCTTAATGACCTGACCTGTGTTGGAATGTTTACTTTGAGCCTTGAGACGACTTGTTGTGACTTGGTGCTACATAAATAAACTGAACTGAATGAATAACAATGAGGGCTGCTGTAAAATTCCATCTCCAGTCCACATCCAGTTTTCTCTCTTCTGTCTCACGAACAGCAGCTGGGATGTTATGGGTTTGTATTTTTTTTGTTCCAACAACACACTCCTCCTCTGGTCTTGCTCCGTTCTATATTTCAGTTTGGATGCCATTTCTTCCACATCTGACCTGGTTGTCCAGATGATGCATGCTGTCATCATTGTGAGAACATGCAAACTGTCAGAAAACTCGCCTCTTATTTTCTCCTCTCCTCCTAGAAATCATGCACTGAATCTTTTCCCCTATCTCAACCTTGATGCCCAGACCTTTTACCCCACACACTCATGAATGCTGACCCCCAAACTCTGTGAAGTGCTAGCTTCCTTCACTTTATGTTCTGTGTTCTCCTCAGAATTCATTGTTCATCTATTTATCGAGCTAGCTACATAGCTATCGAGCTAGCTATGTAGCTAGCTCGATAGCTATGCTGCAGTGAGGGCGTAAATCCACCAGGGGGCGCGGACGCCCTCTGACAAGCAGCGAAGAAGAAGAATCCCGTTTGGAAAATGGCGGGCCCTTTGACAGAAGAACAGGTCGCACATCAACTTTATGATTCGCTGCAGGTAATTTAGTTAAAACTCGTTTCGCGCTTGTAAACAGGAACATGTTTAGTTGTTGTTGTTTTCTTTTGTCGCACCCGGTCCAGTCTGCGTCCGAACCAAAGTTCTGGGCTCGTGAGTTTATCTGAAACACGAAACACAAACGTTACATGTTTATTATACCTACTTCTGGACACGTTCGTCGTTTTCAAACCTTCATAGTTCATAAATCATCCTGTATGACCTTTAGAGGACAGAAGCTAGCCAAAGTTCGTCATGTTTACTTTCACACTAAACGTGTTTGTCTAGTTTATTATTTTAATGATCCTATTTTGTTAGTTAATAAAATTTTTATTTCAGTTTTTCCTTCTTGCATCTGTTTAAACACCATTTCCGTTTCGGTGGTGTATTTTGGGCGTTTCTGATGTTTCTGTAAGTCTGCACATGGAGATGTTATCATTTAAACACGTTTATATTGGAGGAGTTTTATCGTAAGTGAATGATGTGAAATGATTGTTGGTTCGGTCCCAGTACTCATAAATAATGACATTCCTGTGGTTTTGCTCTTAGAAAATAAAGTTTTAATCAGAAGAAATTCCTCATATGAACATATTTAAGGTGAAACAGGCGTCTAACTGACCGTTTTGTCCCGGAGGCTGCAGCTTGTCCTTTGGTGCAGGGTTTGTACTTGAAGGAAGACGAAAGCATGCTGGAGCTGCTGTGCTCTCCCTCTGAGCTCCGCACCGACATGCTGGCCTGGATCTGCAGCAGGTACCCTCACCTGTCTCTCTCATTCATTACAAACAAACGACTTCATCACTCGTCTCTTCATGCACCACTTTACAGGATCGATCCAAACTTTGCCAACTCAAAAGCAGCGAGGTCCCATGATCCGCACGCTTTGACCAAAGGTGAGAGAATCACTTTTCCTTTCTTTGAGCTCATAAATGAATCTTTTGTCCTCCTGAGCAGAAATGGCCGCGTTTGGCCACGAGCTGATGCTGATCCAAGCAGACGACCTGGACCTGATCAGGGTGAGGGCTCGCTGAAACCTACCGGAACGTGTTTTCAGTTAAAGATGTGTGTGGCTCTAATGAACAAGCGGCCTTCTGTGTGGGGGTGTTTCTCTTCAAGGGTAAAGCCAGTCCCCGCCGACAGCTTCGCTTCCTGGAGCAGCTCTTGATTCTCGTCCCTGGCTGTAAAAACTCCGCTGAGCGCCGGACTGACGGAGAGTTGCTGCTAAGTCAGCTGTTTGCTAAAGATAACCTAGCGAACCTCACACAGATGCTCCAACCAACCCTCGACCCCTGGCCTGTGCACATCAAGTACGTATAGATCTAGAGCTGTGTAGTGATTCAAATCTCAAGAATTAGAATCGATTGTTGCGGTTTGATTCGATCCGATATATCGGGTCAGCAATCTCGTCTTTTTTTGCTGTTAGCTTAATTGCATGACTATGTAGTGGTGTAGTATACTAACACCTACCACTCTGCTACAAATGAATGAAATGTTGGCAGTTTAAAATGGCCGCATGGCCCAGAACTGTGCTTTTCACAAACATGCTGTCAGGCAGAATTAGCAGCCAGATCCAGGACGGCCACCAGAGGAAGTAAGAAGAGTCAATAACTGCATCCATGTGTGGCCGTGTGAGCGTCCTGTCACTGTGTCCCGACTGATCATGCGCCCTGGCTACTTGGCCAAGGGGGTGTCCCTTTGGCTGACTGGTTAGCACGCGTGACTTTCACCCGGGAGTCTGGGGATCGAATCCCACCCGGGCCCTCTTCTCTCCACCTGCCACACATGGACTGCTACTGGAACACAAACCTAGCGCGTTATTAGCGCTAGCGCTGCCACAGACGGCTGTTTTAGTAGTCGACTAATCCAGTCACTCATTAAAGTTTAGCTTGTTGCGTCAGGATGCTCTGATATACCCTCATTAGCATCTAGTCTGACGTGTGATCCGCTCTGAGCCATTTAGTAATAACGACCAGATGATCGCTTCTCAACAACTTGAGTTAACTTGTGACCTGTTGGTACAAACGCTGCAGGCAGGTCCTGGTCATTCGCTCCAGGATGGCTGGGACAGGTGGGACATACGTGCCACTCTGACTTCCATACTCAACACATCCGCCGTTTTATGGCCATGTCATCATTGGCTGGTTTTACTCTCCTTTCTACATCCACCTTGTCCCGAACACGGCGGGAAAGCTTCAGAATTGGTGTGTGGACCGTTTTCTTCACGTGAGACCGACTCTGTTGCTCCGCGCGGCAGCACCACCCTTTCTGACTGGATGAGTGAACATCTTCATCAGAGACAATATTCTTCTTCTGAATCAGTCGTTAGTCACCAGACACAGTCAACAACGACCAGACCTGTCAGCATTTGTACCTTTCTCTCTCTAATATTGGCTGCTATTCGTCTGTTCCTCCTCTCGTCCTCTCCCGTAGCCGGGAACCTCCTGTAGCCGGGAGCCTCCCGTAGCCGGGAGCCTCCCGTAGCCGGGAGCCTCCCGTAGCCGGGAGCCTCCCGTAGCCGGGAGCCTCCCGTAGCCGGGAGCCTCCCGTAGCCGGGAGCCTCCCGTTGCCGGGAGCCTCCTGTAGCCGGGAGCCTCCTGTAGCCGGGAGCCTCCCGTTACCGGGAGCCTCCTGTAGCCGGGAGCCTCCTGTAGCCGGGAGCCTCCCGTTACCGGGAGCCTCCTGTAGCCGGGAGCCTCCTGTAGCTGGGAGCCTCCTGTAGCTGGGAGCCTCCTGTAGCTGGGAGCCTCCTGTAGCCGGGAGCCTCCTGTAGCCGGGAGCCTCTTGTAGCCGGGAGCCTCCTGTAGCCGGGAGCCTCCTGTAGCCGGGAGCCTCCTGTAGCCGGGAGCCTCCCGTTACCGGGAGCCTCCCGTAGCCGGGAGCCTCCTGTAGCCGGGAGCCTCCTGTAGCCGGGAGCCTCCTGTAGCCGGGAGCCTCCCGTTACCGGGAGCCTCCTGTAGCCGGGAGCCTCCTGTAGCCGGGAGCCTCCTGTAGCCGGGAGCCTCCCGTTACCGGGAGCCTCCCGTTACGGGAGGCTGTTTTCAAGCTCTAAAAACTCAAGAGTGTTGCTCAGACTACTGAAGATGGACATCTCCACCATCTTCTGGTGTAAAGTAGTAACTTCAGATTTGTAGCTGTGGCTCCTTAAAGTCGGAGCTTAAAGAGCAAGTCACCCCCTACCAGAGTATTACTCGACTCCCACTTCCTGTTTGGAAAATGCAACAAATGCTGTTGCTTAGCAGACAGAGAGGGCGGAGCCTCTAACAAACACACACAGGCTCACGACGACATTGTGACATCATATGGTACCAGCTAACGTTCTAGGGTACCTCTTAGCCAATAGCGATGGCAGATTGAAATTCAAATGCAGTGCAGAGTTTTTACCTGAAGAGGGCGCACCACTGACAGTTTTAGGCAGAAAATAAAAATTGTAACAAAAATGAACTAAAGTGCAAAACTATTGAGGTCCTGGTGCTCGCCTGTGGTGGATGAGGATACATTAAGTACGTTACTGGACTGTTTGCTGTGGTGACTGTTTTATTGCTGGTGTTTGTGCGGTTCAGCGCTTCGGTCGGCTCCAGCGCTGTTTTAAAACGTGTTTTATAAATAAAGTTGGATGGAGCACCAACGGCTGATAGCGGGGGGGCTGACGGTCCGATCCGGCCACAGGGTCAGGGTGGAGCGAGGTCTGGACTCGTCTGGAAACCAGCAGGAGGATGTCTGTACTCTGTTAGCAGCAAGCGGAGCCAGACAGTGGAGTGTTGGTGTGTGGGCGGTTCCACCCGAGCCTAACCCTAGTCCATGATCGTCTTTTGTCTCTCAGGGCGTTACGTAAGGGCACGAAGGCGTCCTGCCAACCACCAGCTGAGATTCCCGATGCTGCTGCTCTTCTACAGTCGACTCGGACACAACTGAAGGAGCTGCAGTCGCAGGTCTGCTGTGGAAACATCTGGAACACTTTCATGGGGTGATGTGGTCTTTGACAGGTTTTTCTGCTCGTGAGGATAAAATAAGACGGTTTTAACGGGAGATGTTCGTACGAACGACCCTGCCCAGCAGCAAACGGCAGCCTGCTCCCATCGGAGCGCCGTCATCACCGTTTCCCACAGTGAAGTCAACACTGGGAGCCTCAGCAGCCGCGGCGTTGTGGGCGGGGCCTACCGGGCCTGGGCCCACCCTGATGCAGCTGAGAGGCGCTTTAAGCGACCACAACAGGTGGCAGCAGCCGATACGCCAGAGTTCCCTTTCAACAGAACAGAATTAAAATGTTCTGATCCAGAAGGTGTAGCCCGGCTGGTCCGACTATTGTTTTCCCATCAGAACATCTGAGCTGGACGCCGAGCCCAGCGCAGCTCGCTGTCGGCGCGTCCGTCAGGTGGACAGCGAGCTGAAGGTGTGGAGAGGGGCTTGGAGCGCGTCGGTCACC
>SSNQ01034594.1:1093449-1110949 GCA_006942095.1 Nothobranchius kuhntae | reverse complement strand
GGTCGTGGCGTGTGTGTGTGTGTGTGTGTGTGTGTGTGTGTGTGTGTGTGTGTGTGAAGTCCTGACGTGTGTGTGTGTGTGTGTGTGTGTGTGTGTGTGTGTGTGTGTGTGTAGTCCTGACGTGTGTGTGTGTGTGTGTGTGAAGTCCTGACGTGTGTGTGTGTGTGTGAAGTCCTGACGTGTGTGTGTGTGTGTGTGTGTGTGTGTGTGTGTGTGTGAAGTCCTGACAGCAGGAACATGGCTGACTGCTTAAGTTTGTTTAGTTTGATTCATTCCATCATGTTAAATAAAGTCGGCACCGATGGTTTTCGTCTCCGGACATCACGCTGCTCCCAGCGGGAGGCTCTGACCCACGAGCACGCTGGTGACTGTGGATGCTTTGTTCTGTTCTCAGTGTGATTTCCTGAGCAGCGAGGAGGAAACGGCGTCCGTCTTCTCTCCGAGCTCGCTGCGTTTGGCAGCGTGTGATCTCCAGCAGCTGATGACGACCTTCAGCCATGTTTACGAGATGGATTTCAGAGCCTTCTGCAACAGAACGCCGCCCGGCTTCACCACCGAGGCCAAGGTCTTCCAGAGAGTCCACCAGCAGCTGCAGGCCTGCAACACGGTAAGCCAACGAATCCGACCCTTTTCCTGGTTCCTGAGCCTTCGTGTTGGCACGGCGACGGACTTTTGCATCAGAAGATTAAAACCAGGGAGCCAGGGTGGGTTCTGATGAGTCCAGATGTTTAAACATCTGTTTCCTACTCCCATCACTGAGGGATTTATGCTGTTAGCTGTCAGAAAAGACCAAAACACGGAAACCTCTCCAGCCCTTTCCTGGGATTCGACTTGAACGTGATGATGTCAGCGACAACGACGTGGAGAAGCTTCGTTTTCCATCAGGATCACAAGAAGGATGGAGATCGTAGAACTTGAGCTCAGGTCTGACCTGAAAAGCATTTAACTGCTTTCTTCTCCTTTGACCCCCCCGTCCAGGAGCTGGAAATGCTTCTGGAAGTCTCTGAAGCTTCAGCGGCTGTGAGTGAAGAGGTGAAGCAGCTCCAAACACAACCTCGCTACTGGAGCCGAGGAGAGAAGCGCCCATTACGTACGTCTACGGTCTCATAAATGCACACACCTCCACGTTCTTCATCCTGTCTTCCTCCTTCAGCCGATCAACTGGAGGAAATCACCCAGAGAGTGGGAAACAGCTTCTCCCAGTTTGGTTCCTGGTCCTGAACCTCGTCGCCAAGCGGATCAGACGGACGCAGAACTGAAGCCCGGGACGGACGTCTGCCAGATGGATGTTCTTCTGGATTCCTGAACTTTTGTTTCTATCCAGAACTCGTTTTAGTTCTTGTGTTTGAACCATGTCAGCGTGTCTTTGTGACTCGTCTTGTTGGTGCTAAACTGTTTATAGAAGTAAATAAAAACTGTTGGTATAAGATCTAAATAAAACGCGGTTCTTTGAAAAAGCCACGTCATCGTTTAGTTTGGTCTGAAATGATCGGGTAGAGCAGCGGTCCCCACCCTGGCCAGCCAGCCCCGTGCTTCCTCGTGGGGAACCGGTCGTGTCTGGCGGGCCAGGCCGACTCCCACCCACGTCCTGCAGGAGTGATGACACGCTTTACACCGTTTATGGATGTGTTATTACACTGCTGGGTGTTACTAACGTCATTTTTGCTGTAGCCTGAGTTTGAGCAGACACCTGTGGAGAGCACAGGTGTCTGCTGAGGTAAAGGGTGCAGGATGCATGAGTTGCCCCCCCCCCCCGCCCGTTACCGGTTGACCTACAGAAGCACTCACACGTCACACTCGGTCACAGCAGCCATGTTTAATGAGGCAACAGCCGACATCAACATTATCAGACCGTCTCTACACAAGAAAGCTGATGCAGCTCCACGGTCAGAAGCCTCTGCTGGCCAGCCACTCCTTCAGCTCCAGGTCATAGTGACCTTTGACCTTTAGCGTCATGGTGACCTCGTTGACCTGCGTGGGCAGCTCTTTCCCCGTCACCTCCTTCAGGTACTCCTTCACGTGCTTCTCCAGAGCCCATATGTCCCCCTCCACCTTCCGCACCAGCGTCATCTTGCGGTTACCGTGAGTCAGGTCCGTGTAAACCGGGATGTTGTGCATGCGGGAGCGGCGGATCATGTACGGTAGATCCGGCGGAGACTCGGCCGCAGGGATCCATCCGGACGGGGCGGCTCCGGCGTGTTTAGGCGGAGCGGGAACTCGAGATGGAGGAATGAGCCGCTCCACGAACGCGTACTCCTCCGTGGACTCCACCACGGCCGGGTGGGACACCAGCCCGGGCCCGGCGGCGGCGGCGTGGCCGCTTTGTGTCCGGCTGTGGAGCAGAACAGGTCCGCGTAGAGCCCCGCGGAGCACCGCGGCCCGAACGCCGAAGCAGGTCGACATTTTGAAGGCAACAGAAGATTTGAACCGGAAGAAGTCTTCCTGAGAGTTTATGTAAAACCGGAAAAGGAAGTGTTACGTAAACGTCACTGTTTTAGATTACATAGATTTAAAAACACGATTAAAGAGAAAACAAACAAATATTTTGGATCAGATTTGGCAAAATTAATAAGATTTTAGGAATCATCCTTTCATTTATTTATTTTTTAATTTTTAATTTTTAGGAATTATCCTTTTTTTCAAATTCGGGAGCGAAGCTGCCACCCTGTGGCGTGAATTGGTATCGCACCAGAAGTCACAAGTTGTGTTTCTTTTATTTATTTATTTATTTTAGACATCACAACTAACTCTGGTGAGTTTGAGTGCGTGGAGCCACATGAGCACATGGTTAACTCCTGATTCGTCACACGAAACCCTTAGTTTTCGGTCACTGCAGCTAAATGTACGACTAATTAATTTTTGTATTCTGCTCAGGTCCAGATGGCCACCACAGTCAACCAATCATATAAAACACGAAGATAGTGTGATGGACAGATTGCCTACTGGTGGTGTTTTCAGGTTCTGACTGGAGGACCTGATATTCTGCCCGTGCTGCCCACTGCTACTTTCATTACAATAGTTACCTTATGACTTTTATAGGTACTTAGCCAAGTGGTTGTGTGCTAGACTGCAGTAAAAACTAGATTTGTTCTTAGAGCGTTGAGATCAACGGTGGGTCCAGCTGTTGTTCATCCAGACTGTTTAACATGGCCGGCGCCAGGATTGGGCCAAGCAGCTCTTGAATGCCCCCTCCAAACCCGCCACCCCCCGCACGCGTGCCGGTGCTCTGACTCTCTGTGTTTCCTCGTCGAATATACAGAGTGTTACGACAGTTTAGCTCTTTACAGCACAGTAACACGCTTATTAAGCACGCTTTGTTTTAGGTGATGTTACTCAAAAGTACATAATTATTAGTAAAATATAGTGTTTGTTGTGATTTATTTATGAAAAAGACCGTGTTTGTCATGATTCCGTGAATGAAGGTAAACAATGGGAGACATTTTTTTTACAGTATAACAACGATATTTTACAAGCTAACTGTCAGGTAAACATACAACAAGCAGTAATATAACAACTTCCAGAGGTAGCGTCTCTTCAGGTAAACGACCGGTGACGTAGTAGTCGGTCTGCGCATTTCCCCAAAGTAGCACATAGGCAAGTAGCGCGGACAGTCAGAACACCGCGTGGAGCGTGGCGTGACCACTCTCTCTCGCTTTTTTCACAGTCTCCTGTTTCGTGTTTAAATCGTGCATAAACTGCATGGAGAATGCATGTATATATATATGTGTAGGTGTAACAGAGATGAAAATGTGAATTTCACCAAAAGTGATGTGCAGTGATTGTTTGTGTTTTAGAGCCGCCTACTGGTGGTTAGGCGCAACTGCATGCAACAGGTCCTTCAGGCGCATTCACGGCCCCTCCCACCAAAGCAGTAATGAAAGCTGGTGGAGGTAGGTGTACTGTGAAGCCGCTCTGCATTTAAAGTCATTTTAACCTTTAGTTAATATATCAATAGGACTTGTTACAGATATTTAAGTGTTGTTAGAGCATATTTAGAAAAAGGTTAGCTGTGTTTGCATAAAATTAATAACTTAATAGCCGAGATTCACACTAATGGAAGCTAGCTTTTCAGTCCTTTTAGTAATGTTTGGGTTTTTCTTTTTGCCTTGAACAGACCGTTGTATGCAGTTGCAGCGCACACACACTGATGAATTATTGTGTGCTTGTTTTTACATCAGGTACGTTCAGATGTGTTTGGTAAAAATATGATTTGTAAATGTTTTATTGTTTCAACTGCCGGTGGCAGTTGACTGTTTCAACTGTCGGCGGCTGCGCTGTCATTGTTGGTACTATTAACTATTTTATATGTTTTATCAAAAAGAAAGTATGTATTGCTCTGAAATGCAAGTTGTTAAATTAATATATTGCTGTTGTTATTAAATGTCACTATACGATCACATGATGGAAAAAAGAAAAGCAGTAATGAAAGCTGGTGGAGACCGTTGTATGCAGTTGCAGCGCACACACACTGATGTATTATTGTGTGCTTGTTTTTACATCAGATCCTGCCAGTAAAAAGCTCTGAAGGACAGTCCTGTGTCTGTGGCCTGATTGTATGTGTGCGGTGATTTGAGGCAACTCCAATAACCCTGGACGGACAAGAAGAAGCCGTCACACACACACACACACACACACACACACACACACACACACATATATATATATATATATATATATATATATATATATATATATATACATACCCACAAATATCATAAATATTAGTAATATTTATGATATTTGTGACATTTGTGGTTACACCAAAGCAGCTGGAACAAGAATCTTTGTGAAGTTCATCACTTTTATATTCCATAAAGTTGTTGAACTTTATAAACAGTTTAAAAGCCGATTAAAGCTTCTGGTTTGATGACGTTACTTCTGCTGCTCCTCCCGTCCGGCAGGGGGCGCGCCGAAGCTCATCAGAAACCATCTAAACCGGAACCGTCCGAGAGTTTCCGGTCTTTGGTTGGAAGGTCTCGTGCTGCAGCGATGATCTTTGTTTATTTGGTTTAGTTCTGTTGAAGCGGGGGTCACAGGGAGGCGGTTTCCGGTGTAACGGCTGTTTCTCTGCTACTCTTCAGCTCCTCCGCCATTAAAATGAAGAGAAGCGGTTCCGAGAAGAGGCGCCATGTGGTGGCCTGGCTCAACAAAGCCGAGTGGGACCAGGTCCTGGAGCATCTCTACTCCAAGGACGTGGCCCTGCAGCGGTTTGCGGTGCAGCGGATCTCAGCCTGGAGGAGCAGGTATGCCCACAGCTCGCCGGTGGCCGTGGACTGCACCGCGGACCTGGTCCGGTGTCAGGTTCTGGACCGGTCCGGACAGCTGACTGGAGACGATCTGGTCCTGGTTTATGGAGCGGCTTTGGTTCGGTTTGTTAATCTGATCACCGAGAGGCAGCAGGGCAGGACAGCCCGCCCTCTGAGGCGGCTGGCTGGGAACCTGAACATCCCGCAGTGGGTGGTGGACCTCAGACACGACTTCACCCACAGAAAGCTGCCCACGCTGAAGTGGTGTCGAAAAGGGTGTAAGGTGGTTCTGGAGTGGCTCCAGCAGGAGTACTGGTCCAGGCAGCTGGGAGGCGTGCCGGATGAGGGCTGGGACTCTCAGTCGGATGGAGAGGATGAAGAAGCTGTCCAGAAACAAAAGGCGGAAGAACGGATCTTCAGACAAAAGGAGATTGAGGCCTACAAGACAGCTCGGGAGCTTCTGATCTCCTATGAGAAGGAGCGCTTCCAGAGTTGGGACGGACTTCAGCAGGACCAGGAGAAGAGCCTGTGGGAGACTCCTCTTGCAGACATGAGTTGGTTGCTCGGGGAGATCAAGCAGTTTGCTCTGGAGTCCAGTGAGCTGCTGGTCGACGTGCTGTTAGAAGATGGATTTCTGGTTCCGACAGCCGAGCAGCTGGAAACGTTGAGCTGTGATCCCTCAGAGAGGTCCAGTCCCACAGAACCCAGAATCCCTCAGCTCTTCCTGCGGTTCTGGCTGCCCCTACTGAAGATGCTCAATCACCCATCATTCATCCACCTTTTTCTGGAGAAGCTGTTTACGGAGCTGAAGCTGCTCAGCAGGGAGCAGAACCGTCACCGGGCCTTCTACATTTCTGCTTGGACTTCAGAAGTCCTCCTCTGCAACAACAACAAGAACGAGTACCGCTTTGAAACTAAGGTGCAGAGGAAGTCCCGGATGAAGGACAGGATCTTTGTGCACCGTATCCAGCTGCGGTGGCAGCAGCTGCTCGCAGCATGCCTGGATGCTCCGTGTGTCAGCACACCTCACCTGCTCCAGTTAGTCCTGGATGACATGGAGCATCCCCTCCCTCTAGAAACCCGACAGAAGCTTCTCCAGCTCTGCTCCATCTACACACAAACCACACACACAGAGTCCAGCTCCTCACAGGATCTCAAACAGCAGCCTGTTTACACCCTGGAGAGTCTGACTGAGAAGCACAGCCATCTGCGGCGGGCGGCGGCGAGCTCAGGCAGCAGCGAGTCCTCTCATGACCTCAGGTGGGCCGACGCTCTGGCTGAAAAAGCAAAGATGCTCAGAGGTTCTCCCTGGCAGGTGTGCACAGATAAGGTCACATGGAAAAACGTTCCCCTGGGAAAAGTCCCCGGACAGTCGGACGACCCGTCGTGCCTCATGGCAGAAACGTATTCGACGATGACGGTGCTCGACCAGCCGGTGAAGCTGGAAAGCAGCGGGACTCAGAACATCCCGGGAGCGTCGGCTCCTTCCAGAACAGCCGAGGGCCTCCTCTGGAGCCAGAGTGATGTGAGCAGACTCAAATCTGAACTGAAGCTCTTCTGAGTCGTGTTATGGTGCAGAAATGTGCTGTAAGGATGTCCACTTGTGTTTTTACACCAAACAAACTGTTGTTTTCTTAACATGAAGAAGAAAGCATGAATGAATAAATGGATGAGAACATTTGATTTAATAGCTTTCAGACTTGTTTTTGTCACTAAGCTAAGTTTTTAACAACAACTCTGCATGTTTCAAACCTATAAAACAGTGATTGTTGCTGTAGATGAGTTCAGAATTAAACATTTAGCCGGTATCATCAGGCTCAAACCCGTCTGATGGTTTAGGAGCGTGGTAGATGTTGGACCCTTTCAGCTGAAAATCCAAACCAGCTGTTTTTTTATAAATCCTGTTTTTTTTCATTACATTTATGAAATAAAATTTTTCTACTGCCTCTGTTATGGTGATTTACAGAGGCGGGTTACAACATGATGGTACCAGGTACACCTCTAAAACACGTCTTAAACATACAAAATAAAAGCGTCTGCCCTGTAGTACCCGAGTCTGCGCTATAGGTGGCACTGCATGCTGTCCTCAGCAAATCCAGCGAAGAAGAAGAAAAAAGGGGGAAAAGCCTCGATTTTCTGTCGTTGTTCTGCTCCAATCCTTCTAAAGGTTCTTAGAGATTAAGTTGTAGTCTATGAGACTGGTGTTACTCTAGCAGTGATTTATTAACACGCTAGGATTTCACACGTGAAGGTAAGTGTGTGTGTTTGTGTGAGAGAAGGGAAGGTGTGTTAAAAGCTGCTGCGTCATTCTGAACCCGCTTTAGCTTTAGCTAACCTAGCAGCTAGGCGTGGCATTTCCGTTTCACGTATTAATTTGATAAACATTAACACGCTAAATCATATTGTGTATGTTTGTTGTACGGCTGTGTAACAAGTAGCAGCCTAACCGAAGTGAAGTTATTTTTATTTAGCTCCGTTTACGGGAGAGTGGTGCAAGGCTAACAAAGGCCTTTAGCTGTAGGCTATCCCACTAATCGTCATTTGCTAAATGCTTAGTATGGGAATTATAGAATCTTATTTTTGAGAAACATTCGTGTCGCAAATTTCTGATTTCAACCAGTTTCAAAGGTAGCTTCTCCCAAAGTTGCCGGAGTTTTCAGCGAGTTAGCTAACGTAGGTGAAACGTTCAGCGGAGCCGCGGCGCGTGTTCCACCTGAGCGGGTTTGATTCGTCTTGTTGCGTTTTGGACCCACGAGCCTTCAGTCAGAAAGATCTGGGTCAGCAGAACTTTGTAGAAGTGAAACAATTTATGCTAATCTGCCTACAAGACAAGTTCAGAAGCTCTCATGATTAGCGTTGTCATGAAAATAAACATTTGTAGCTGCTTCCGGTATTTATTGTGACAGTAAAACATTAGGATTCAAATGTTGACTACCCCCCTTTTGTTTTAGATTAGTCTGATTTACCTTGAATGTGAGGAGATTGAGACTCAGGAGAGAAGGACAATCAGTAAAATTAAGTCAAAGTAGAAATGAGATACTCTGACGGATTTAGCCAAATATTTAAAGTAATACGATGAGGGTGAGAAATATAAAATATTCATGACGTGTAGAGGAATTTACATTATGGTATAAAATATTTTATAATGACTGTATGATTCTTAAAACGACTTTTTATTTGTTGACTTGTTCTACGCGGTTAGAGCTGTTGCCTTGCAGCAAGAAGGTCCTGGGTTCGACTCCCGGCCTCGGATCTTTCTGCATGGAGTTAGTATGTTCTCCCTGTGCATGCGTGGGTTCTCCGGCTTCCTCCCACCGTCCAAAAACATGACTGTTAGGTTGATTGGTCTGTCTAAATTGTCCGTAGGTGTGAGTGTGTGTGTGTGTGTGTGTTTGATAGTTTGTCCTGTGTGTCTCTGTGTTGCCCTGCGATGGACTGGCTCTCTGTCCAGGGTGCCAGATTGCCCATTGACCGCTGGAGATGGGCACCAGCCCGCCCCGCGACCCTGCATGGACAAAGCGGGTTCAGACAATGGATGGATGTATGGACTTGTTGTACGCTGTAGTATATTAAAATATCCATGAGTCCTAGGTGTTTAATGTTATGTTTCATAGTTTATTCTTTAATAACGTTTTAGTTGAACAGAAATTTACATTTAATGTTTCTTTGTAAATCTTACATTAAAAAATCTAATGTGTTATTGTTTTCTCTACAGACCTAGATCTTTAAGGTCTTCTTTCAGACGGCATCTCTGTGGTCCAGCTGTTACCTCAATGATCACCAGAAGAAAAAGCCACATCATGAGCACCACAGAAGTGCTGTCAGAAGAGATTGAGGTTGTAGATGCTGTGGAAACTGTTGAAGACCTCCCAAGGCCATCTGAGGGGATCCACATGGATGACACAGGTCCTGCTGGAACTGAGCTGGATGACTTGCTTGAAGATTTTAAATGGACTCTTGAAAAAGAAGATTCCTCTTCTCTCTTTGACATCGACTTGTCTGATCTGGGCGACTACGCTATCAGAGACCAGAACTCCGGCTTTGATGTTTCAGCTGCCTCGTCTCCAGAGAGATCATCATCCGAGTCCAGGATGAAGAACAGACACAATCAGTCGAGGCGTGTTATTAACAAAAATGCCATTGCTGCCAGGTTGAATCGTCTCAAGAAGAAGGAATATGTCAGCAGCCTGGAGAAGCAAGTGGGCCTTTTATCAGTAGAGAACACGGGGCTCAAACAGGAGAACTCTCAGCTGACCAAGCGGGTGGAGGAGTTGGAAGATGAAACCAGGTATCTGAGGGCTGTGCTGGCCAATGAGAGCATGTTAGCCCAGCTCTTGTCCAGACTGAGCGGTGTGAATGGGATGAAATTATCTTCCTCGCTTTTCCAGGGCCCTGACTCAAATGACCACGATTATGCGTTGCCCAGGAAGCGGGCGAGAGTGGTGGAGAAACAGACATCTGGCGGCGTGTGTCTGCACGTAGACAAGAACCACGTCTCAGTGGAGTTCTGCACTAAGTGTGCAGAGAGTGCAAGCACGACGCTCACAATGTAGGGTCAAGTACTTCTCTTTGTTTTCTGCGAGTGAGGCAGAGCCTCGTGTTCTGACCCGCTGCAGGGTGGATGAACAATGAGTAATTCAGCTGACATAGGTTCTGCAGGATGTGCATGTCATTTCTGAGTGTGTGTTGGTGGAATGTGTACACGTTACTGCTAAACCTTGTTGACAGTTTCTTCTAGGTAAGGGTTGCTCCACCATGCGGGATGAGTGGCTTTCTGATCACCTGTCCCTGCTGGGCTCCATGGTAAGGATCCGTCCAGACCAGACTTGTTTTCTACAGGCTTCAGCGCTCAGCAGCAACCTTGTTTTAGACTTCCTGATCTTGCTAGAGCATTTAGAGCGCTGCTCATTACGTCATACCAAATGTTTCCATAGCAGCTAACTTCAAATGTGCTAAGATGTTGATTTGAAGGCGTGGGTCCACAAAGAGTAATCCTACTTGGTCGTTCAAATTGGAAAGAAAGTAGTTCCTACTTTAACGAAAAGCATCTCGTGTTTTGGTGAGAGAGGCTCTTTGTGAACCAACGCCACTGTTAGAAGAATACTTTCATTTAGCGCCACCTATTTTCTTTTATGCTAAAGTGGATTCTGCTGATGGGAGGTGAAGAGGCCGGACACGCTGCTGCCAACATGGCCTGGTATTTTTGTAAAGGTAGTATCGGTAACAAACGGTACATGTGATTCATATTTTACCAACATCCTGCCAGCTGCTGCGTCACTCAGCAGCGCTAAGAGAAGCTTTGTATATATTTATATTTGGGATGTACAGCCAACACAAACTACTGTAAAAGTTGACTTTTTAATCTAAATAATCTGTAAATGTTTAACTTTGAAACCATTTTTGTTTTGAGTTAAATGGATTTTGATGAATGAACGAATAAATGAAGCTGTGTTTGAGTTGAAATGACAAATACGCTCTGTGTTGTTGATATTAATGCCTCTCTCTTTCTCTCTCTGAACAGCAAGCTCTCTGCCGATACAGGGCTAACTTTTCCTGAACATTTGGGTCGAGTCTGGTAAAGGTTGTCAGAACAAATGACCAAGTCTTCAGTTGATGTCAGCAGTTAGCAGGGCTGTAGAGTGTTCTGGTCACGCTTCATAATCCTGATGAAACCATTAATGATTTCATCCGTTTGGCGGGTGAGAAGTAACCGCGTCGCCTGGTTCGTTTCTGTTCTGCAGAACAATAACCGGGAGGGTCCTGACAGGTTTTCAGTTTCCCAACAGCAGAGGTGAACAGTTAAAGGAGCCGTCGTGAGTTTCTCCTCAAGTCGATGCAGATCTTTAGTAACGCAGCGCGTGTTTAACCAGAAGAACCGTCTAAAGACTCAAATGTGGTCAGCCACCAAGTTCAATCAATCAATCAAAGCTTTATTTATAAAGCGCCTTCCGCAACCCTGTCAGGAAGCCCAAAGCGCTGAACATGGTTCAGTTGTAGGTAAATATATTGAATAAATCAACAATAAAAGCAATTCAAATTACAAAATAGATGAAACATTCTGGTACGGGTCAAATGCAGGCTGACTGAATACATCTTTTATATAATGTATATATTATCTCCTGCAGCAGCTTCTGATAGATAATAGTCTCCTACACCTATCTCCTGCTGGTAGAAAACAGACGGTGAAACTAGCATAGAAAATCCTGACGGATCTTCGTCACACCGTCACTAACATTCATGGACTCACGACGGGGAAGGCTGCTGTTGGTTTAGCGTCCAGGAAACAGCAGAGAACGTCTCAGCTAGTAGAAGCTAACTGTTAGCAACGCCACCACACAGCAGAACTCCTCCAGGCCTGTGTTGTTTGTGGGGATAAAACATCAACATTCCAGAGCAGACCGAGTCAGTGGTAGAGTCGTGCTGCTCACTAAGTCCCAGAGGTTAATCTCTAGGGGTACCTGCAGAATTTAGCTTTTGTCCAAATTTCTGCAAGAGTAGAAAAAGCAGGAATGCAGAGCTTGGGATGAAAACGTGGTTTTCCTGCTGGTCTGACAGAAGTTCGCTTACATCTACAGCTTCAGAAATCCTCGTGGGAAACGACTCGAGTCTTGAGACTACTCTTTCTGGCGCTTTATAAACAAACTGGATTGAAACACCGTTCTTGATCTTGTTCCATTGCAGGAACTACTCGTGACGTGGCGCGTCGTGGAAAAATGGTTGATTTCAAAACCAAAGTAGAAATGTTTCAGTTTTTTTGCTGAACCTTTAGATTTGAGCCGAGACGGGTTGTCGGATCTCATGAAGCAATCATGTTTAATTTCTTTGGTGCGGGAGAACATGAGCTTTACGATGAAGAGCTTTCGTCATCATACGTAAGAAGACTCCCCCTAGTGGCTGGCTGCAGAACACATCCCCAAACTGCTAGATGGATGGAATTGGATGGTGAACCGTTTCTTGCCAACTTGGTTTTTGTGGGTTTTATCCTGCTGGGTTTGTAGAGGAGCCCAAACTTAAACCCGTTAAGTTAACCTAAGCCCGTTTTATTTCAGGCTTTTATTCTTGAACTATTTTACCTAAACACGTTTCCTGTGATCCTCCCCTCGCTTCACAAGCCGGCTGCGTGGTGGCTGAAGCCACGACCAGAGTACAAGCTGTTAAAGTGCTGGCGGCCATCATGACGAGGCTGATTTACTTCAGTAATTCCATCCAAAAGGTGGAACTTGAGTATTCGATTCATCCATCACACAGACTGATATATTTCAAATGTTTTATCTTTAATGTTTATTATAACTGACTAATGAAAATCCCTAAGTCAGCAATTGGGTTCAGTACTGAAGACCTCTGGCGCCACTCACTCTATTCAGCTAGTTAACCCAACCCTTTAAATGGTCTCAGTCTAGTTCGGTAGGCTACTCAATCATGGGGAAGACTGCTGACTTGACGGTTGTCCTGAAGACACCACCTTGCCACAAGGACGGCAAGACTCAAAAGGTCATTGGACACAGAGCTCTGAGCATCCAGGCTCTTTAGCAAGCACATGAATAGAGAGGCGAAAGGAAGGGTGGTAGAAAAAGCGTGCAGCAACAGGGATACCTGCACCCGGAAAGGATTGTGAATCAAAATCCATTCAGAAATGAGGAGATTCACAAAGAGTGGACTGCAGCTAGAGTTGGTGCTTCAAGAACCACCATAGAGACGTATCAAGCCCCTCGACCAAGAGGCAGCACCAGAAGCGTCTCGCCCGGGCTAAAGACAGAAAGACTGGACTGCTGCTGAGTGGTCTATAGTGATGTTCTCTGATGGAAGCAAAATTCGAATTTCCTTTGGAAATCAATATCCCAGAGTCTGGAGGAAGAGAGGAGAAGCACAAAATCCACGTTGCTTGATCTCCAGAGTCAAGTTTCCACAGTCGGTGATGGTTTGGGTTTCTCTATCATCTGCTGGTGGTGGTCCAGTGTTTTCTGAGGTCCATGGTCGAAGCAGACGTCCATCAGGAAGCTTTAGAGCATATGATGCTTCCTGCTGCAGACCAGCTTCATGGAGATGCAGGTTTCATTTTCCTACAGGACTTGGCACCTGCACACAGCGCCAAAGCTACCGGTACCTGTTTTAAGGACCATGGTGTCCCTGTTCTTGACTGGCCAGCAAACAGATCTTCTATGTGGGGTGTCGTGAAGACCGTTCAGAAGAGCTGAAGGCCACTATCAGCGCAACATGGGCTCTCCTGAGCAGTGCCACGGGCTGATGGACCCCACTCTGCAGTAGTCTAGGCCAAAGGAGCCCCAACCAAACATGCTCCTGTTTTTGCATTTGTTTGAACTAATGTTGTAATTCTGAGATTTGGCATTTTCATTAGTTGTCCGTTATAATCAACATTTAAAATCTATCAGTCTGTGATGGATGAGTCTAAAGCACAAGCTCCACTTTTAGGATGGCATTGCTGATATTCTATTTTATGACCAGCACCTGTGTCACCATAGTGAATGGGCGGAGCTACAGGGTAGCCTTGTGGAGATGCTAAACAGGGATTGTGAGCCTGGCCTGTGGGATTAGCTCACCCTCCCGCAGGGGATTTCTATCTAGCATGTTATGTTTGTTTCTCTGCTCCAACACACCTGATTTAATGGTGGAATCAGGTGTGTTGGAGCAGAAACATGGTGGATGGTGGTCACAGGACCGGGGGAGGCACCACTGAGTCACAGGAGCCTTCATGAGAAACGTGTTACCGTTTACTCACCGATGATCCGTCTGGGAGGTTTAGAGTTGTTCCTCACAACGATCGAAGCTGAACACCGGACACTAAACTATAACAGTTTCCTGTTTCAAGGATTGGAGCAAAAGCTGAGTGTTCTGATAATCTCACGTTGGAACGTTTCTGCTTATCGGACAGAAAATGAAGTTTCTTATCCGGTAAAGGTGAGGGTTCTATAAATAACGTGTGACATGATTGTTCTGAACGATGGCGACCATAAGCACACCTGATCCTGCAGGCCCGGTTGGTCTGGGCCCAACCCGTCCCCTTATGGGACATTCCTGAAACTGAGCTGACCCATCCCAGATGGACTCTGGACCGGATCAGCTCCATCTGAACGTCTGACAAACATTTCCTAAAGTTTTCATTTTTAAATAAAGATGATAAAACATCTTCATGTCTGCAGTCCAATCAGAAGTCAGCATTAGGGTCACCTGTTAGCAGCTGTGCAATGCCCAATCCTGAAATCTGACTCATTCCAGTCTCCTGGTCACATGATCTGCAAGATATTCCTAAAAATATGACAAATTATTAAATATGTATGAAAATGTTTCAAATGTGAACACCGGGCTCTTTGGTCAGTGACCTTTTATCTACTTGGTCCAAACACTAGGACATCTGCTTCAGGATGGAGTAAACCCACTAGAGCGAACCGCGTCTGACAGCGAGCGTAGAACATCAGCTCAGCTGCAGAATGGCTCTCACATCCGTAAAACCTGAGATGGGGTCAGGAGATCCTGAGTCCTCACTAAAACCAGCAGTAACCATGACCGCACGAAGATCTCCACAGAAACGAGGAGCTGGCAGATCAGCGGCTCTGGCTGGAGAACAAACTCGGTTTGCAAAGAGAGTAAAGATCGGATTCTGGAGCAATGGAAGAAGGTCGTGTGGAACAAGCTGAGACTGGCCTGACTCCAGCGGCATCAGGAGAAACGATGCCCATCCTGCCTAGGGCCCGTGGGGGCAGTCTATGAACTGGGTTAGCTGCAGGTTGTCCGGTCAGCTGACTACCTGGATAAACCACGTTATTCCATCATTCCTTCCCTGATGGCAAGATGACGATGCTGGGATTCGTCAGACTCCAGACCCTAACCCCGCTGGAGACCCCACCACCAGTACCGCAGATGGAGCTGGTGCCGTAGTCCGAGCTAAAGGCCAGCGGTTCTGGCTCAGGCGACACGAACAAACCACACAAAACCACTCAGACTTTGTCAAAGTTATTATTGTAGAATATTTAGAAGTATTTTCTTTCATACAGACAAAAGGTGTTGGACTTATTTCCCATTAAATTCTCTTAGATTTCAGTACAGATTTAGTCTACAGTATACAGGTGTGTTCTTCCTCATATATAGGTATTTATGGGCTTAAATAACAGGCAGGTAACTCTTTAATATAGTCTTTATGTTTTCTTTACTTTTGCTTCTTTTTTACTTTTTTTGGTCTTTTAAAACGTATTTTAGCACAGCTGAGGAGCTGAGGCTGTGTTTTCTGTCTGCAGGAACAGCTGGCTATGGGGGGGGGGGGGGGGGGGGGGGGGGGGGGGGGGGGGGGGGGGGGTGCCATGCATATTTACAGCAGTGTGTATGATGGGTGAATAATGCCCCTCCCAGCATGGCAGTAAGGTCTGGTGGCAGATCTACAAGAGCAGCCTAAACAGCGGCGTGATGACGCGCTGCACTTCTGCGTTCTCTAGCTCTGCGTCACCCCCCCACATCAAAACGACTCCTCGGCTGTTGGGAGGACAGAAAACACGGCCCTGCTCAGGAGAATGTGCAACTGTTTCTCCACCTGTGCTGGAGAAAATCATGATAATATACAAGCGCCTCCGTTTTGTTGTCCCCCTCTTTACAAAAGCAAACAGATGTGTAGCAGGAGCATCGCACCTGTAAATGAGACGCACACCTGGGCGGTCTGTACAGCTGTGGTGCAGTTGGACACGTGATCATTCTGATATTCTTTTCACACCGTGGTTCTGTGAAGCTGTCATGGCCTAACGTGGCTGGACGGGCAGATGTCTGTTGGGTCGGTGCGTCTCAGATAAACTAGAGCAGGGTTTTATTCCAGGTGTGTGTGTGAGATAAAGAGGAAGGAAGCAGGTGTGGAGAGATAACAGCACACAGAAGAGACAGTTGCCTAAATGATTTACCAACACATAAAGAGTGACATTAATGATACCAAATGCATGCAGACTGATACAGGGTCACCCCCCCGCTGCGCCGACGAGTCAGGCGACGATGGCGATGACGATGAAGACGAAGAGCGTCCGAGAAGACAAGAGTTCTGTACAGGTGAGGGTGATCCCAGAGAGCCCTACCGACCTGAAACACGACTAGGACAGGTGTGAGACTCGCTGGGGGGGGGGCGATGTCGCGTTCTGAGGCAAAATGACATCAGTGGTTTCCCACACCTAGTGCAACGAGGGTTACAGACGAGAGATGGGGGGGCTCACTCCTGGTCTGGAATGTGGTTTGGAATGTATGATCCATGGGAATGTTGGGACAGCTGGACCCATGAGCAGCCGTGTGAGGACCAACAAGCGGAGCCCTTTAGGGCCCAGGCTTCTGGAGCAGAAGGATCTTAGAGCCACGTTTTAGCAGATGAGATGCTTCCGTGAGGAAAGTTGGAGGAGAACCGGCGATCCCAAATTCGTGTTTTAGCCTCCAGATCACAACAATCCCCCAGCTAACATGAGAACATGAACCTACGCTAGGTGCGTACAGCGTTCTGCAGAGACCCTGGGGTCTGGTGGGTCGGGTCACGCCGGGCTCCTGGGTTTTTGTGCGAAGGTCATGAGTCCTGCTCGTGCCTCGTTCCACCAACAGCTCACCGCTGACGCTCCCAGGTACGTCAGAGCTGACTACACGTAAGACAGCTCTGGTCACCAGTGCACTGTTTTACGTCTAGTAAAGGCTTGTGATCAAGCGTTAGGGCCCGGCACTGATCCAGAGGCTCCAGAGCGGTGCTGTCCTCCTCCAACCTTCAGGATCGAAACGTCACGATGAGGGCGGGACACGGGCTCGCTCCTGAGCCACAGACTGATGACGGCTGAGGTTTAACATCCAACAGATCAAACTAAACATCACATCTCTACGAGGTGGAGGCGACCCAGCGGCGTGAAGCTAAACGAGTTCGTCTTAAAGGGCCGTCGCCTGTGCATCGTGTGTGTCTGATGGCGTTTAAAGGGTTAATGCTCCTCCTGCGTTCAGCTTTCCTCCAAAAGGAAAGAAGCCCCCTCTCTCCCTCTCACACACACACACACACACACACACGTCGACAAGAGGGAGGACCAGCAAGAGAGAAGACAACGAGACATCCCACACACTCCTGTCATAACAGGTCAAAGGTCACGTGAAGGTGGGGTGGCATTTGGGGACTGATGGAGCTTGGTGAACATGGGCGATGCCCCACCGCAGTCTTTCCTATTTCCTAATACACACACACACACACACACGGGATGGAAACGAGAAAGTCTGGAGTCAGGTGTGTGACGTGGTCGTGGCAG
>SSNQ01034594.1:1082794-1087794 GCA_006942095.1 Nothobranchius kuhntae | reverse complement strand
CTACTCCACGTTTAACCTTCACACACACACACACACACACATGGAGGAAATCTGCTCGCTGATTATTTCTTGTTTCTTTGACATTGAGCTCATGTCGCTGGAAGCCTGACCAGTCGTCTTCATCACTTGGTGGCACTCGGAGGGACTGAGCTAAATGTTGGTGGCCCATTAGCACACATCTAGAGGGAAGTAGAGCGGGTTTATGGAGCACGCCGTACGACTGGAAACAGCTGATTAAAGACAGGCGAGCACGTCCGCGTTGGACCAATGAGGAGCACAAACCCAGGACCGGTGCTTCCTGGTTCTGATTGTGTCAGGGAATCAGAGGGTTCGGGTTAGTGTAGTTGCTGTGCGTGTCGGAACCGCACCTGTGACTCTTCTGCGTGAGGTGGACCGGATCAATCACCTTTGAGACGCGTCCGTTTCCTGACGCGTCTCAAAGGTGATTCCAGCGCTATGTCGTCTCCGACCCTAACCCAACCCGTTTCCAGCCCATCTAAGCGTTCTGGAGCCCAACAAGATTCAGAAAAGGTTCTCCATCAGAACCAAAAGCTTCCTGTTTGGCCGAAGAACAGCTGAAGCATTCGGGTCAATGACGGCACAAGCTGCCGGCGTCGTGAGCATGTTAGCATGCTGACACGAGCTTTAGCATGTGAACCGTGACGTATGCTGCAGGCTTCCATCTGGGCCAGAATAACCAGAACCAAACCCAAATGCTGCATTTGATCAGTCTCATTGTCAGAAGAAGCCGACATCTCTAACGAGGCTGCTGCTGTGTTTGCCAGCTCTGAGTCTGTTTGGTTCCCGTCAGGAACAGAACCAGAACCGGAACCGGAGCCGGACGGCTGCAGTCCAGATTTCTCAGAACAGACTCTTCATGTTGTGGTGAAGCGATGAGCTGGAGGCAGGACCTCCACACTTCCACCCCGGCTCAGAGGCTCCTGTCTGGTTCTGATTCTGGAGCTGACCCTGATGCTGCAGCCTGATGAAGTGAAGGATGTTTGACCACCTCCTCCCAAGAATGAAGCTCGGATCGGTTCCTATCGGCTGTGCAGGATGAGGGGTGAGCAGCGCCATCTCACACCTCTACTTCTACTCCTACAGGTGATGGAGGAGGGTGGGGAGGAGGTCAGCGTGGAGGTGGGATGGGGAGGGGGGTGATGGAAAGGATCAAGAAAGGTAAGGATAAGCAACTGAGAAAGCAAATGAAGACGAGGAGACATGCATGCACACACGTCTACACACACTCCAGAAAACACACGGCCCAAACGGCGGCTCTCCGATATGTCAGCAAATGCATCGTACGAGTCACGCGTCACGCTCTCAGGCACACGCGCAGAACTGACGGTCCAAAACCAAATAGGACAACACATGAAGGATGGAGCTACTGGACATGGGAGGATGAGGTAAAAGATGTGAAAACAGAGGGGGGGACAAAAAGATGAATCAACTCACTAAAGAAACCTCATCAGTGTTTGACACAAGAGCCTGCATTTAGATCCATTCAAATCTAAATAGCTCCACAAGAGAACAGCCGGACGAGTGAAGGACAGTCAGAGAAGAGTTCAGGGACCTCCCTTCAAACAGGGAACCTGCATCGTCTCATTAATAGAGAGAGAGGCTGGGAGGTAGAGAGATACAGGCTGGGAGGTAGTGAGGAAGAGAGAGTGAGGCTGGGAGGTAGAGAGATACAGGCTGGGAGGTAGTGAGGAAGAGAGAGAGAGGCTGGGAGGTAGAGAGATACAGGCTGGGAGGTAGTGAGGAAGAGAGAGAGAGGCTGGGAGGTAGAGAGATAAGAGAGAGAGGCTGGGAGGGAGGTAGAGAGCGAGGCTGGAAGGGAGGTAGAGATCGAGGCTGGGAGGGTGGTAGAGAGAGAGAGAGGCTGGGAGGTAGAGGGAGAGAGAGAGACTGGGAGGTAGAGAGAGAGAGGCTGGGAGGTAGAGAGATACAGGCTGGGAGGTAGTGAGGAAGAGAGAGAGAGGCTGGGAGGTAGAGAGATACAGGCTGGGAGGGAGTGAGGAAGAGAGAGAGAGGCTGGGAGGGAGGTAGAGAGAGAGAGAGGCTGGGAGGTAGAGAGGTACAGGCTGGGAGGTAGTGAGGAAGAGAGAGAGAGGCTGGGAGGTAGAGAGATACAGGCTGGGAGGTAGTGAGGAAGAGAGAGAGAGGCTGGGAGGTAGGTAGAGAGCGAGGCTGGGAGGGAGGTAGAGAGGTAGAGAGAGAGGCTGGGAGGGAGGGAGAGAGAGAGGGGGAGAGAGAGAGAGGGAGGGAGGGCGGGAGAGAGAGAGAGAGGCTGGGAGGGAGGTAGAGAGGTAGAGAGAGAGAGGCTGGGAGGGTGGTAGAGAGAGAGAGAGAGAGAGAGAGAGGGTGGGAGGGAGGTAGAGAGAGAGAGAGGGGGGGAGGGAGAGGGGGAGAGGGAGAGAGAGAGAGGCTGGGAGGGAGAGAGATACAGGGTGGGAGGTAGAGAGGAAGAGAGAGAGGCTGGGAGGGAGGTAGAGAGCGAGGCTGGGAGGGAGGTAGAGAGGTAGAGAGAGAGAGGCTGGGAGGGTGGTAGAGAGAGAGAGGCTGGGAGGGAGGTAGAGAGAGAGAGGCTGGGAGGTAGTGAGGTAGAGAGAGAGAGGCTGGGAGGTAGAGAGATACAGGCTGGGAGGTAGAGAGGAAGAGAGAGAGAGGCTGGGAGGTAGAGAGGAAGAGAGAGAGAGGCTGGGAGGTAGTGAGGAAGAGAGAGAGAGGCTGGGAGGGAGGTAGAGAGCGAGGCTGGGAGGGAGGTAGAGAGGTAGAGAGAGAGAGGCTGGGAGGGTGGTAGAGAGAGAGAGGCTGGGAGGGAGGTAGAGAGAGAGAGGCTGGGAGGTAGAGGTAGAGAGAGAGAGGCTGGGAGGTAGAGAGATACAGGCTGGGAGGGAGTGAGGAAGAGAGAGAGAGGCTGGGAGGTAGAGAGAGACAGGCTGGGAGGTAGTGAGGAAGAGAGAGAGAGGCTGGGAGGGAGGGAGAGAGCGAGGGTGGGAGGGAGGGAGAGAGGGAGAGAGAGAGGGTGGGAGGGAGGTAGAGAGCGAGGCTGGGAGGGAGGTAGAGAGGTAGAGAGAGAGAGGCTGGGAGGGAGGTAGAGAGGTAGAGAGAGAGAGGCTGGGAGGGTGGTAGAGAGAGAGAAAGGCTGGGAGGGAGGTAGAGAGGTAGAGAGAGAGGCTGGGAGGGTGGTAGAGAGAGAGAGAGAGAGAGAGAGAGAGGCTGGGAGGGAGGTAGAGATCGAGGCTGGGAGGGTGGTAGAGAGAGAGAGAGGCTGGGAGGTAGAGGGAGAGAGAGAGACTGGGAGGTAGAGAGAGAGAGGCTAGGAGGTAGAGAGGTAGAGAGAGAGGCTGGGAGGGAGGTAGAGAAGTAGAGAGAGAGAGGCTGGGAGGGTGGTAGAGAGAGAGAGAGAGAGAGAGAGAGGCTGGGAGGGAGGTAGAGAGAGAGAGAGAGGCTGGGAGGTAGAGAGGTAGAGGCTGGGAGGTAGAGAGGTAGAGAGAGAGAGGCTAGGAGGTAGAGAGGTAGAGAGAGAGGCTGGGAGGGAGGTAGAGAAGTAGAGAGAGAGAGGCTGGGAGGGAGGGAGAGAGAGAGAGAGAGAGAGAGAGAGGCTAGGAGGTAGAGAGAGAGAGAGAGAGAGAGAGGGAGAGGGGGAGGAGAGAAGGAGGAAGAGTTTCTTAAGGTGGCTGAGGGAAACAGCAGTGAATTATGGGGCTTTTATACTCGAAGGTTTACAGTTTAGAGAGGTCACATGACACCGCTGGTGGTGAAAATGGATTCTATGGCAGTGAAATAAACCAGAGCACTCTGATCACACGCTGCTCCAGCAGAGCGGCACCGTTTGGTTTAGAGGAGAGAAACGAGACCAGATGTTAGAAAGCAGGAGTAAAACCACGCTTGACCCTTATTCACAGACACAGAAGGAGACCCGGTGCAGGAGGAGCCGCCGTTCCCTCCCTGGACGTCAGGACGCCGTCGCCTCCCTTCAGCGTTGAGCCCACTCCTCCTCCTCCCCCTTCCACCTGGGTCACGGTCGTGTCAGCAGAGGGAGAACGCCGGCCGCCTCCTGCACCGGCCCCACACCCAACCACAAAGACAGACTCTGGCCTGGGGCCTAGACCGGGTTTGGACCAGGCCCGATCACGTCAGACCAGAACGACACAGCCGGTCGGGACTGGACCGGGTTCTGCTCCAGGAGGGAGAGGAAGAAAATTAAAATAAAAGAACAGAGGAGGCACACACACGAGCAGCGGGCGAGCGAGCCAGAGGGGTTACAACCATAGAGAGTAAATACTGCAGTCCACGTGCCGTGCACCAGTGTGTGTGTGTGTGTGTGTGTGGAGGCGTGTGTGCAGGTATGTGTGTGAGGTGTGTGCATGCTTTCGGCAGACTCACTCCCAGGGGCTGGGCTGGTATTGGCTGTAGCGGTGGAGAGAGCTACATGAGAGGGGGTAGAGATAGTGTTTACGTCGTGGAGCTGACTGAGCACGGAGGAGCGCCGCCTCACCGCTCCCTGAAACGAACCGCTGCGCTTGAACGTGCTCACTACCTCCATCTGCAGGACAGAGACAAAACAGCAGCATGACTCAGTGAGGGGCGGGGCGGGCCGCGCTCTGACTGAGGCCCTGACACCACCTCCTGTCAATCAAACCACAGACGGCCATTTTCCTGTTAGTGTGTGTGTCTGTGTGAGTGTGTGTGTGTGTGTGTGTGTGTGTGTGTGTATGTATGTGTGTGTGTTTGTATGTATGTGTGTGTGCATGTGTGTTTGTATGCATGCATGTGTGTTTGTATGTATGTGTGTGTGTGTTTGTGTGTGTGTGTGTGTGCGTGTGTGTGTGTATGTATGTGTGTGTGTGTGTGTGTGTGTGTGTGTGTGTGTGTGTGTGTGTGTGTGTGTGTGTGTGTGTGTGTGTGTGTGTGTGTGTGTGTGTGTGTGTGTGTGTGTGTGTGTGTGTGTGTGTGTGTGAGTGTGTGTGTGTGTGTGGTGTGTGTGTGTGTGT
>SSNQ01034594.1:1048020-1060711 GCA_006942095.1 Nothobranchius kuhntae | reverse complement strand
CCCTCACCTCGCCCTCACCTCGCCCTCACCTCACCTCGCCTCACCCTCGCCTCACCTCACCTCACCTCGCCTCGCCTCGCCTCGCCTCGCCTCACCCTCGCCTCACCCTCGCCCTCGCTTCGCCTCACCTTGCCCTCTTCTCGCCTCGCCCTCACCTCGCCTTGCCTCGCCTCACCCTCACCTCGCCCTCACCTTGCCTCGCCTTGCCCTCACCTCGACTTGCCCTCGCCCTCGTCTCGCCCTCGCCTCGCCCTCAGCCTCGCCCTCACCTCGACTTGCCCTCACCTTGACTTGCCCTTGCCCTTGCCCTCGTCTCGCCCTCAGCCTCGCCTCGCACTCGCCTCGCCCAGCTGGCTGAGTAGGAAAGTTTATCTCCACAATTTCAGGATGCAAGACTTGGTGATGAGAGAAGCCAGCAGACTTTATTTATTGTTTGTTTGTTTATTTATTTGTTTGTTTATGCGCACTCCTCATAAAACCATATTCAGACAAGAGGAAAGTGAAACCGACTCAAACACGACGTCTACTCCTGTGTTTGTTGGGACTTTTGGGTAATTCACAACAAAACTAAAACCACAACAAAGGGCGGCTCGGAGAGAAGAGAAGGCCATGCAGCAATCCGAGGGTTGCCGGTTTGATCCCAGGTCACTCCTGCTGTTTTTCTGTCTATGCATTAAGAATATTTACCTACCAGCTGATTATTTTTTCCCACCTAAAAGAATGAGGTAACTTTTAATCCTTCACAAAGACCCAGTTTGGGAAGTCTCGTATCTAATTTCAGACCAGGGTTGAGTTTTCCGGCCCTCACGCTGATTGTTTACTACTTCCCTCTCACTACTCTCATCGTATCCTTCGGATTATGCGGTTCACATTACCACCGCGTCAGTCTGCAGTGTACACCGAGCCCCCAGCTGAGCTCTGCAGGCAGCCTCCTCTGGTCCATCAACCCTTCCCTAACCCTAACCCCGTCAGCCCTATGCCTCGCCACAACATGAATCTTTTTAGATGTTGAAGTTTTATTCTGAGAAATTAGGTTTTGATTTTTCTTTCACTTAAATTTCATCTGTAAAAATTCACCTGCAGAAATTCAGCAACAAATAGTGACTTCCTGGTGACCCAAGCCAAAGCAATCGCCACTGGACTGAGTCGACGCCTCACTGGTGTCGTGATCACAGAAGCATCATTTGATTGGTTAAAAGCTAACCGACTCGAATCCGGTGGAGATTACACTGGTTTGGGTCACCGGGAGGTCACTCTTCCATAGCCAGCGTGAAATCCCGCAGGCAGTGGAGAAAGGTCCCACCTGTTTGACCATCTCGTCTCGGTCTCGTGGACGGAAACTGCGAGGTTCTCCATTGGCATCTAGAAGGTAGGAACACCTGAGATAAAAATGAAAAAGGACATCATCGTTTGCTCTGGTCTGGACTCTAAAGATTCAGTTAATCTAAAGTTAAGTCTAAACTCCATCTGCAAGGTGGGGTACCCCAAGGCTCTGCTCTAGGCACACTAATGGTTTTACAGCATCACCTTCTTGGACAGAGCATTATTAACTGCCCCATTTATTTATTTATTACTCTTTAGGTTGGTGTATGGTTACATAGTAAAGTAAGACTGGTTATTTCCTAGTTGTTTTGTTACCAGACGATAGTTTAAACCTGCTGAGTTACGTTTGGACCATGACCCAAATGCCCCAGCAGCATCTCCACCTCCATCGACCTCCATCATCACTCACTTCTTCAGCATGATCTCAGAGGCTCCTTTGCTGTAGAGACGGAAGGAACCATCAGGAAGTTTGATGACCGTACTCATAGACTTGCGCACTGAGTTGAATGTATACACCTGAGACGGAGGAAAGACAAGCAGAAATCCCTGAACGAGTGCGGAAATCTGATTTATTCTAATTAGTTTAAGTCCTGTTTATTAACTTATGTCCATTATTGCTGGCCATGAGACGTTAGGCTGAAGGTGGATGAGACGCCTGATTTCTGACCTTGTACAGCTTCTCCTCTGGGATCTGCTCTCTCACAGGGGCATAGTCTCGCTGAAGGTCTAAAACGAATCCCAGCAGGCCGCACTCGGTTTTGTTGCCCACCTGCTTGGCGAGACCCCCCTCCACATCCGGCGGCTGGTGGAGACAAACGTTTGGTGCAAAACACACGGAGAGGAAAAGAGAGGAGGATGAAGTAGACGGGTGAGGAGTTGACAAAAAAACTCACAAGTCGTTTTCAGAAAAACAAGGTCAACGCCGACCGAACGACTCACTAAGATCTTGGAGGTGTAGGCGCTGTTGATGGAGATGGCGTTGACTAGCAGGTCCAAAGTCCGAGTGTTGAGCTGTCCGGGGTCGGGGATCACACGGTGGTGCACTTCACCTGCAGAAACACGTTCAACAAACACTACTGACTGCATCTAAAGTCCGAAGGTTAGAAAATCTCATCTGATCAAAAGGCTCGTCTCCAAAATGCTGAAACATGTTCATAAAACTCTTCTTGCCTCAGCTTGCTGACGAAATCAGTTTAAATGAGTATAAAACACGACAAGAAGCGCCGCGTCAGTGCTGTCGGTACCTATGTACGCCTGCACCACAGTCATGCGGTTGGTGGTGAGGGTGCCGGTCTTGTCGGAGCAGATGGCCGTGGCGTTGCCCATCGTCTCACACGCATCCAGATGTCGAACCAGGTTGTTGTCCTTCATCATTTTCTGAGGGCGACACGGAGGAAGAGCAGAGGCGTTTGTGAAGGACAACAGAAGGTCAAATGTGATGAACGGGGGGGTCAAAGTTAGATCAATGTAGGACTCATTAAGAGTCAAACCCTAACCCTCAAACTTGTTTTAGTGTCTCCAGTTCATTAAAGCGTGCACCGACTGACTAAACTAGAAACATCTACATATTACATCCTAATGTTATTACTTCATCAGTTAATAATACCTGATGTTGACATGCTAACATAAACATAACTAAAGAGGCTAAACGACGACAGTAAAAGGCAGATCACAACCCTAACAAGCTCAGAAACAGCAGAAATACGCTTTACGGATGAACACGTCATCATTTCCTTTAAAAACTCCTTGATTTAAACACATTATTTAGTATTTTGTCAACAAATGTAAGAAAAACCAAGATTATTAAACTACATCAGCAAAATAACACAAACTATTCTAAACAGCAGCTCCTATAACCTTCATTATTTTACAGCCTTATGAATGCATAACGTTTGAGCTCTGAGTGACCAACGAGTGGCCAAGCTCACCTTGACAGAATAAGCCAGAGAAATGGTGACGGCGAGCGGTAAGCCTTCCGGGACCGCCACCACCAGCACCGTGACTCCAATGATGAAGAACTTGACGAAGTACTGGATGTAAATGGGAGTGCACTCGGGCAGCCACACGTGTCCTACAACACACGGGACGGCTCATTAGTCTGACCAACCCCGCGGCGCCGGCTTTTACTTTCTCTGCAGTGAGAACCAGACCTTTAACAACAAACGTGTTGATGACGAAGTACAGCACAAGAATGATGACGGTGATGGCCGACATCACCAAACCTGTGAAGAAAAGAAAAGAAGTGTTTGGGTTGAAAGAGAAACTTCTGTGAGGTGGTGTGGCGTTACCAAGACTCCTCCAGGACTCTCCAAACCTCAGAGCGCCCTCTACAGGTAACGACGTCAACGACGGCAGCGTACCTGCTTTGCCTATCTGAACGGCCAGTTTGGTGAGCTTGCCCTGCAACACGCTTTTCTCTTTCTTTGGAACGCTGGTCTTCTTCTTCTCTCGGTCCTCCACCTCTCCTCCCTCTGCACTCTTCAGGGGTTGCATCTCCATGGCAACACCCCCATCCTGCTTCTTGGCTGAAGAAACACACATCAAAGCAAATTAAAAACATGTTCACTTCCATTCTTTTACGCTTGTGAAGTTCATCCCAGATCTAAACGGATTTTTCCCAAACGTGACAGAATATTTAAGTCATTTGACTAAAAGAAAATCTATCGCTGACTAAAATAACTGAAGTTTTTAACACAAAAGGTTTTTATAACACAAATCTAACCTGAACAGTCTTTCAAAGTGAAGGCATCTTTTCTCAGTGTACGTCCTTCCATCTTAGATCACGGTGACATCATTTACAGGACCACTTCCTAAAACCTCCTTCATGAACTTAATGTCATTCATCACTCAGCAACCCGTTTGGTCACTGGTGCCCGTTTCACTACTCATCATGGTGATCTGTACTCACTCGTTAACTGGTCATCCCTCCATTCCTGCAGGATGTTACATCGGTAGCAGTTCATATACAGAACCATCATCGGTAGAGCTGTCACATCTTCTCTCATTACTCATTACTCCCAACAACCAGCACCGTTTACGTTCCAGTAACTTCATCTCTACGGTTATTCCCAAAGCTCGCACCTCCTTTGGCCGCTCCTCATTCCAGTTTGTTGACTGGAATGAGGAGCAGAACCACTGAAGCCACTGGGTAACCTCCTTCTCACACATAAAGCTCTTAATAATCAAGCTCCATCATACATCAGTAATCTGATTGTTCCATATGTTCCTAACCGAGCACTTCGCTCTCAGACTGCAGGTCTACTGGTGGTTCCAAGAATATCTAAAATTAGGATGGGAGGCAGATCTTTTAGTTATCAGGCTCCTCTCCTGTGGAACCAGCTCCCAGCTTTAGTCCATGAGGCAGACACCTTGTCTACTTTTAAGAATAGGCTTAAAACATTTTTATTTGATAGGGTCTATAGTTAAAATCTGATGTTAGCCTAGATCAGGACAAGTGGGGGAGTAGAGGGAGGTGGAGTGTACAGTCGGTAAAGATGGCTCTCCCTTGCCCTGCCTCCAACATGCCTCCATCTAAAAGTGTACAGTGGAGAATAGTGGATCTCTCCTAAAAAATCAAATCATTGTGTTTATGACTTCTAGCTGATGGATAGTTTATTGTCTTAAAAGTAGATTCCTGAAAGTCAATTTTCCAAAACGCAGCCCTGACTCAGGCTCAGACTGGCTAAACTTACTGGTCTTGTGTTCATTTGTTTTTCCATCTTTTGCTCTGTCTCAGAATCAGTTTCTCAAAACAAACAGCACCACTAAGCTAACTACCGTATGTTCTCCTGCACGTACAACCAGTGAGACAACAGGCTTGCCCGGTTAGCACGGTTTAGCACCTGCTCACAGTTGTTGTTGAAGATCTGAAGATGGACTTTTATCAGAACCAGAAGGAGCAGAATGAAAACCAGCGAGGCTGAAGGCAAACATGCAACAACGCCCTCTAGAAGCAAACATTACTTATGCTTTACGACGGTCATTACATCCTCTTTTTAAACATTAAACGAGGTTCTTTTGGCTTCGGACATGACGTGTTTGCGAGGCGCGTCTTTATCAGGAGGTGGGCGTGACCGACCCGGCAGATCTGACAGATCCAGGTTGGCCACGCCCACCAGAAGAACAGCTGATAGACGCGTCACACAAACACCGTCATGTCCGAAGCTACAAGAACCTCGTTTAATAAACATTAATGATGCTTTTCCTGACATGCCCGCCCTCTTTTGTTAGAACGCAGCACTTCAGCAGGTTTCTCCTCTCCTGTGTTTCTCCCCACAGACACCACCAGCTAAACTCAAGTCCCAACCCGTGCACAGACTCGTTCGTGTTGACACTCGGAAGGAGAATTAGGATGCACACGTGAAATTTTCTCTAAAATACAGATAAGACCATTTTTAAAATGGAGGCTGCCCTGGTCAGCAGCACAGAAAGAGTCTCAAATATCTCTCCATAAGGAGTTAGACGACAGCACAGAGCCCTGAACAGCACCAGTTACAGACGCGTCCTCCTCTCAGCGGGTGCACAGCTTACCTTTATTCTGATTGTTCTCCACTGCTCCGTCAGCTTGTTTTCCTGGGAGAATAAAAGAGGAAGAGTGAGTTACACAGAAGCAGACCGCCGTAAAACGGATGGTTTGTGAGGTTAGGGCAGCCACACACTAGAGGGAACAGAAAACCACAGACACTGATAAAGGGGAAGAGAAGAAGGGTGGACAAACTGATGTTCGTCACCGGTTATCGTCTCTGGGGGTCCACTAACGGACGGAGGAAAGGGACGGGCAGAAAACGTTGTGCTCACATACCATTGGTGACTGTGCTGTTGCTGGCATCTGAAGAGATGACCAACTGAGTACTGTCCTCTGTTTGTGTGAGAAAGGAAGGTTTTGGGTGGGAATTTGGCAAAATGGGGTAAAAACAACAACAGAAACTTCATGTGATACACAAATCTAAGAGCAGGTCTTTGGCTGAGACGACAGCGAAGAATTCAAAATGAAAACTGATTTGACATCAAGTTACACAGAAAGACAGAGTAGCAGGAAAAGGAAGACAGAACAGACATTCCAGGAGAGTATCCAGCATCTTCTGGTATTTGTACGAGTTTAATGAATAATTGAAGCGTTCCGACACACGACTGCCTGAGCGATCCGGCTCTCAGAGACTCTGAATGAGGGCGAGAAGCAATAAGACTGTTTCTTTCATAAAATAACCATCGTCAGTCAATCTGTCGCCGTTCGCTGCTGCATTCCAGCAGGATGCTTTCTCCTTTTTGGAGACGCCAACGATACCAAAAGCATTCCTGTACAGACGGGAACGCTGCAGTGGAAGCTGCTAATGATGTTAACCTTAAGTGCTTCTCTGTTGTCTGACTGCAGCACACTTCCATAACAGATCTGAGAACAGCCTAATGCTTCATGCATTGACCAACCGGTCTTCCCTGAATCCCCCCACCCATCCTTCAATAATTGATGGAATCTGCAGCGCTTTTCCCTCCGATGAAGGGAGAGGGAGGAGAAACAGCGGAGTGCAGAGAGGGCAGCAGGGTGGGTAAACAAGGAGAGTTGTGTGTGTGTGTGTGTGTGTGTGTGTGTGTGTGTGTGTGTGTGTGTGTGCGTGCAGGGAGGTGTCATACGGATATGAGACAAGTGGGAACGAGTGGAAAACAGGGGTGAAGGGATGGATGGGGGAGTTAAGATGACCCCGTTAGAGTAAAGGAAAATCAGCTGTTATTCTCTCTGCGGTTCCGGAATTCTTTCTAACGTCTCATTTGTGTTTGATTGGTTCCTCTGCATTTCTCTAAATCTGTGGTTTCCAACCTGGGGTCCTCACAAGTCTGTCAGAGCAGAGCCTGACTGGTTTCCAAGGTTACACGTGTAAAAATCACCCAAATGTACGTTTATTAATGACGTGATGGTCTGTGTTGTAGGTTAGTGACAAAAATAAAAAGATGTGTGTAGCTCGCTGATATTCATTTCCTTTTAGATGCTGTGCTATAAACTACAGGGGGCGGAGTCACATGACTTGTGTAGTCACATGACTTCAGCCCCTGCATTCTGTAACAAGAAGAGAAACACAGCGAGGAAACGGAGAACGATTCAGATGCTGAAGCTGTGGTGAAGGATTTTTGTGGGACTAGGCCACGCCTACCACCACCACGCTCCATCTAACTGCTGCTGAACCTCATTTATTTAACTTCATCCATTTATCGTTATCCCGGGGAACCGCTCAGCGTACCGTGAGTTGAGGCCACGACACCCAGCCCTGTAATTAACACTGATAACACAAATACTCCAAATATTGACGTGATTCTGTGATTTTGTGTTGTGCTCCATCAGTTTAGGTCCTTTTATAAATTAATGGGTGTATTATTTTTTTGTTTGCCATCATTTGATCCATGGTGTCTAGTTCTGTGGATAAGTCTGTTGTTTTCTGACCCCTCTGGGTCAACAGCTTCCATTCTTATTTTAGGTTTTTATTTTAGGCACAATTTTCTTCTTAAATAAACTTTAATTACTCATAATTAACTGTAGATACAAACTCACTGAGAATATCACTGAAGAAAAATCACTTGACAATTCAAAGTTGCACAATCTGAATATTAGTAATATTACCCTGACTGTAATAAAACCTTGTTCATGTGTGCCAACAATGTAAAATAAAAGATAAATTACAGGCAGATTTACTGAATAAGTTATGAAGAAATAGAATCTATGATTGTGGAGACGGACGTTTTTGTGTGGATCTCTCTTTTATTATTGTTACCATTGTTTCAACATATTTAGTCTGTTGGCGGTAGTCTTATAGTGATGTGGTCGTTAGAGACTCCATGGTCAAGTAGTGGTATTTACAGTCATTAAACCAGTTCGTGACTGGAATGGGACAACTGGCAGCAAACTACTGACAGTGAGGGAGTTTCCAAAATGTCTCGAAACGTTCGTGAGAAACATTCCTGAGAAACATTCCTGAGAAACGAGAAACGTTCGTGGGAAACGTTCCTGAGAAACGTTCCTGAGAAAACGTTCGTGGGAAACATTCGTGGGAAACGTTCCTGAGAAACGTTCCTGAGAAACATTCCTGAGAAACCTTCGTGGGAAACATTCGTGGCAAACGTTCCTGAGAAACGTTCCTGAGAAACATTCCTGAGAAACATTCGTGGGAAACGTTCCTGAGAAACATTCCTGAGAAACGTTCGTGGGAAACAATCCTGAGAAACGTTCATGGGAAATGTTCCTGAGAAACGTTCCTGGGAAACGTTCGTGGGAAACATTCCTGAGAAACGTTCCTGAGAAACGTTCGTGGGAAACGTTCATGAGAAACATTCCTGAGAAACGTTTGTGGGAAACGTTCGTGAGAAATGCTCCTGAGAAACATTCCTGAGAAACGTTCGTGGGAAACGTTCCTGAGAAACGTTCCTGAGAAACGTTCGTGGGAAACGTTCCTGAGAAACGTTCCTGAGAAACGTTCCTGAGAAACATTCCTGAGAAACGTTCTTGAGAAACGTTCCTGAGAAACGTTCTTGAGAAACGTTCCTGAGAAACGTTCTTGAGAAACGTTCCTGAGAAACGTTCTTGAGAAACGTTCCTGAGAAACGTTCCTGAGAAACATTCCTGAGAAACATTCCTGAGAAACATTCCTGAGAAACGTTCCTGAGAAACGTTCCTGAGAAACGTTCGTGGGAAACGTTCCTGAGAAACGTTCGTGGTAAATGTTCGTGAGAAACGTTCGTGAGAAACGTTCCTGAGAAACATTCCTGAGAAACGTTCCTGAGAAACGTTCCTGAGAAACGTTCCTGAGAAACGTTCCTGAGAAACGTTCGTGGGAAACTTTCGTGGGAAACGTTCGTGAGAAAACGTTCCTGAGAAACGTTCCTGAGAAAATGTTCCTGAGAAACGTTCGTGGGAAACGTTCCTGAGAAACGTTCCTGAGAAATGTTCGTGGGAAACGTTCCTGAGAAACATTCCTGAGAAACATTCCTGAGAAACGTTCGTGGGAAACGTTCCTGAGAAACGTTCGTGGGAAATGTTCCTGAGAAACGTTCCTGAGAAACGTTCCTGAGAAACGTTCGTGGGAAACGTTCCTGAGAAACGTTCCTGAGAAACGTTCGTGGGAAATGTTCCTGAGAAACGTTCCTGAGAAACGTTCCTGAGAAACGTTCGTGGGAAATGTTCCTGAGAAACGTTCCTGAGAAACGTTCGTGGGAAACGTTCCTGAGAAACGTTTGTGGGAAATGTTCCTGAGAAACATTCCTGAGAAACGTTTGTGGGAAACGTTCCTGAGAAACGTTCGTGGGAAACGTTCCTGAGAAACGTTTGTGGGAAACGTTCCTGAGAAACGTTCGTGGGAAACATTCCTGAGAAACGTTCCTGAGAAACGTTCGTGGGAAACGTTCCTGAGAAACATTCCTGAGAAACCTTCGTGGGAAACGTTCGTGGGAAACATTCCTGAGAAACATTCGTGGGAAACGTTCCTGAGAAACGTTCGTGGGAAATGTTCCTGAGAAACGTTCCTGAGAAATGTTCGTGGGAAACGTTCGTGGGAAACATTCCTGAGAAGCGTTCCTGAGAAACGTTCGTGGGAAACGTTCATGAGAAACATTCCTGAGAAACGTTTGTGGGAAACGTTCATGAGAAACATTCCTGAGAAACGTTTGTGGGAAACGTTCGTGGGAAATGCTCCTGAGAAACATTCCTGAGAAAAGTTCGTGGGAAACGTTCCTGAGAAACGTTCGTGGGAAACGTTCCTGAGAAACGTTCCTGAGAAATGTTCCTGAGAAACATTCCTGAGAAATGTTCCTGAGAAACGTTCCTGAGAAATGTTCCTGAGAAGCATTCCTGAGAAACGTTCCTGAGAAACGTTCCTGAGAAATGTTCGTGGGAAACGTTCCTGAGAAACGTTCCTGAGAAACGTTCCTGAGAAACGTTCCTGAGAAATGTTCCTGAGAAATGTTCCTGAGAAACGTTCTTGAGAAACGTTCTTGAGAAACGTTCCTGAGAAACGTTCGTGAGGACTCTGTATCCTTGTGTGAGTTACGCAGCTTTGCTCTCAGAGTTTTCTCAGGCACTTCGAGTCCTTCTCAGTTTAATTTTTATTTAGTCGGAAAGTGAGAAAAGTGTGAGACAGTTTTAAGAAGTTAGTCCACATGCTGTTGTAGATCAGCTGATGAGTTTCATTTAGAGATGAATCACTCCTGTAGACATTAAAGAGCAAGTCACCCCCAAATCAACTATTTTTTTCTGATAAACTATATAAATGCGTGTCTAATCAGGCTGCAGACACGTGTAGTCAATAGTTTTGCACTTCAGTGCATTTTAGTTAAAATTTAAATATTCTGCCTGAAACTGTCAGTGTTGTGCCGTTGTCAGGTAAAACTCTGCACTGCATTTGAATTTAAATCTGCCACCGCTATTGGCTAAGAGGTATGCTATGATGTAAACTGGTAGATTATGATGTCACAATGTCGTGAGTGTGTGTATTTGTTAGTGGCTCCACCCTCTCCGTCTGCTAAGCAACAGCATTTATTGCATTTTTCAAACCTGAAGTGGGAGTGAAGTACGCCTCTTGTAAGGGGTGACTTGCTCTTTAAGGAAGGCTGGGAGACATTGCAGCTGTTAGATTAGGTCAAAAAGCAAGCAAGGAGATACGGTTCACTTTGGTTCAACTGAACGGACACTAGGGGGCGCTAAAAGCAAGCCAAAACTGCCAAGTGTGCCTTTAATGCTTTATTTCTTTAAAGTAAAAAAAAACTTTTCACAACTATATTGTTGATAATGATATTTGTTTGCAGGTTCGACTTGTGCAAACGTGTTTTAAAGTGATTTACGGATTCCACATTTAAAACATTTTAAATTTTCATGGAATTGTGTCTCTGAGTCTCAGCACAGTGAGTTGTGATCATACGTACGTACGTACGTAGTAGATAAAAAAGACTTAAATGAATGATTTTAAGTTCAGCTGTGTGCTGCGTGGACGTGTGACAGGCACAGGGAGCTGTGTGCACAGTATCCCGTTTAAAGCTATTATGTTGGGTTGCATGAAAGCTTTTAAATGAAGTTTTGTACAGATTTAGCAAACATGAAGGTTTTCCCATTACAGCTGAACACCAGATGTCCGTGACTATCACAGCCCTACCTTTCTTCTCTTTCCCCTCCTCCTCCATCTCTCCTGCACCAAGTAGAGTGAAGATGATGCCCGTCTGAGAGTTGACGCCGACGGCGGTCACCAGCATCCTGCCTGAGCCCTCCATCACATGAGTTCCTAAACATCCAGACACACGTCTGGTTAACAAACCAGTGCAGCACTGGGACAAGCCAGCAGCGATAAACAGACCAGTATCAGTAGCGCTATAATCTCAGCTCGGATGGATTTGTGTTTTAACTAAACTGTGAATTCATGTAGCTTCTCGTTTGTGAGGAATTTTAGGACTTGTGAGATTTGGAGGTAAAATCCTGAGAAGATCTGAATTGGTCACCCAGGAGTGTTAAAAATGCGTCTTTCTTCTTCTGGAAACATGCAACAATAATAATGAATAATAAAAGAGGAAGCAGGGTGATCAAGGACAAATGTAAGACTCTGATCATTTAGGCTTCTTTAATCCTTGAAAACAGTCAAATGTAAAATCGACCATTTATTATTTTTAATATTATTATTAAAGAGCAAGTTCACTTCTTATTTCAACACCTTTGCAGTGGTCTCTGGCTAAAATTAAGGTCTTATGAGTCAATCTCTGAGGGGATGTAGCTCTGGCGAGAGCTGGGCTTCACACGGCAGGTCTCGTCTCTGATTGGCTAACAGCAACACGACTCTACCGCTGACTCTGCTCTGCAACGTTGATGTTTTACCTCTAGAAATAACACAAGCCTGGAGGAGTTCTGCTGTGTGGTGGAGTAGCTAATGCTAACAGTTAACCCAAACCTTCTGTCAGGAATCTTGGCGTGACCTTTGACCCAGCTCTCACCCTGGATTCTCATGTCAGTTCTCTTGTTGGCTCTTCCTTCTTCCATCTCAGGAACGTTGCTAAGCTGAGTCCCATTCTGTCCCGCTCTGAACTTGAGACAGTTCTCCACACCTTCATCTCCTCACGCTTAGACTACTGTAACTTTCTTTTCACGTGTCTGAGCAGAACCTCCCTGAACCGTCTACAGGTGGTTCAGAACGCTTTCTTTCTTTCTTTCTACTTGTTGAGACGTTCTCTGCCGTTTCCTGGACGCTAAACCAACAACAGCCTTCCCCGTCGTGAGTCAAGATGGATGAGTCCATGAATGTTGGTGACAGTGTGATGTAGATCTGTCAGGATTTTCAGTTCAATCTAATTCAGTTTATTTCTAAAGCTCCAAGTCAGGACCGAGTCGTCTCAAGGACCTGCACACAGTAAA
>SSNQ01034594.1:1027015-1032015 GCA_006942095.1 Nothobranchius kuhntae | reverse complement strand
TTTTCCATTTTATGATTGGATTTTTGCTTTTGTCGGTTTTGTTGTCGTCTCTAATTTGTCAACAAAAATATCAGTAATATTTGTCATAATTTAGTCATTATTAGTGTGTATGTCTTTGTTTCGTCAATTAATTCACCAGGAAATTAAATACGAAAATATGTAGTCAAAGAAATTAACACTGTGGCAGAGCACGTCTCGGCTAGTAGAAGCTAACCGTTAGCATTAACAACTTCACCACACAGCAGGACTCCTCCACGCTCATGTTATTGGTGGAGGTAAAACATCAACATTGCAGAGCCAACAGAGTCAGTGGTAGAGTTGTGTTGCTGTTAGCCAATCAGAGGAGAGATGTCCACGTATCAGGAAGTAAAACTCCAGATCCTGTCGTTTGAAGCTTCCCCAGCTCATTTCTACATCCTCAAGCAGGTGCATCAGAGCTTTTTATCCCCAGACATCACTGCTGCCAAAGACCACAGCTAACATCTTAGGTGTAGGAGACTATTTTCATGTTCAGTCCGCATGAAAAACTCAGAGTGACGGATTTCCATCAGGAATAAGTAAAACTCAGTTCCTCAGTGAAGATGTTAGATGAAAGAAAAGTTCATTAAAAACAAATTTCTTTGCTTTTTCTTGGAGTGGAAGATAAAAGCGCTAAATAGGGACGTCACAATAATTCATTAGGAACACATTTTCCAGTTATTTTTATACCACAACTATTGATGGTAATAAAACTACAACCTAAAGGAAAAGCGTGTTTTGGTTTCTTTTTGTTTGTGTCGAGGCCTTGAAGGAATGACGCTGAATCTAAAGCACAACATGAGGAACAATACAAGGTACGATGCAGATAATACAGCTAATAACACATCGTGTGACACTCCGAGGTCCTTTTACAGCTAAATCCATGAGACGAAGGTCAGTAGAAGCTTCCAGCCAGCAGGGTGAATCTGGGTTTCGTATCTAGGAGGGAAACGACGGAGCAAGAGAGAGCCGTCGGCCCATCAGTTCAGTCAAACTGGGAGAAACCAGCAGCCAGAGGTGGAGCTAACGAACATTTATGGTGGCCAGGGCGAGGCATCTGATCTGCGGCCGGACACTCAGGTGAAGAGAGGGGTGGAGCTGTCAAATGACCACGACCTGGTGGTGAGTTGGTTTGGATGGAAGCTGGTCAGACCTGGCAGGCCCAAGTGTTGTGAGGGTCTGCTGCCTCCTGTCAGAAGGTGCTTCAATCCTCACCTCCACACAGAACTTCCTAAACGTTCCGGGGAACTCTGAGTGGACCATGTTCCATCCCTCCAGTCTCGAGGTGGACGACCAGAGCAGCGGCTGTAGGGTGGCTGTTGTGGCGACTCTCAGACCCACTGATGGATACCGGCTGTTAGAGATGCTGTCAAGCTAAAGAAAGAGTTCTATCAGGTCTTTTTGGCCGGTGGGACTCCAGAGACAGCTGATAGGTACCTGCAGTCCAAGCGGAATGAGACGTCTTCCAGTAAGGAAGCAGAGTCCGGGGACTTGTGTTGAGCTCTCCAATCTCTGGTGCTGAGGTCACAGAGGTGGTCAAAAAACTCCTCGGTTGCAAGAGCTCAGGGGTGGATGAGATCTGCCCGGAGTTCCTTAAGACTCTGGATGTTGTAAGGTTGTGTTGGCTGACGCAGCTCTGCAATATCATGTGGACATTGGGGGCAGTTCCACTGGACTGGCAGACTGGGGTGGTGGTGCCCCTATTTAAAGTCCTGAACCTCCCTGGTAAGGTCTATCCAGGGTCCTGGAGAGGAGGGTCCGTCAGATAGCTTGGTCCGCATTGCCGGCAGTAAGTCGGGCTCGTTCCCAGTGAGAGTTGGACTCCGCCAAGGCTGCCCTTTGTCACCGATTCTGTTCATAACCTTTATGGACAGGATTTCTAGGTGCAGCCAAGGTGTGGAGGGCATCCGTTTTGGTGGCCTGAGGATCAGGTCTCTGCTTTTTGCAGATGATGTGGTCCTGTTGGCTTCATCAGAACGTGATCTTCAGCTTTCGCTGGAGCGGTTCGCAGCCGAGTGTGAAGCAGCTGGGATGAGAATCAGCTCCTCTAAATCTGAGACCATGGTCTTGATTCGGAAAAGGGTAGAATGCCTTCTCCGGGTCAGGGATGAGGTCCTGCCCCAAGTGGAGGAGTTTAAGTATCTCGGGGTCTTGTTCACGAGTGAGGGAAAACTGGAGCGTGAGATCGATAGGTGGATTGGTGCTGCGTCTGCAGTGATGCGGGCGTTGTACCGGTCTGTCGTGGTGAAGAGAGAGCTGAGTCAGAAGGTGAAGCTCTCGATTTACCGGTGGATCTACGTTCCTACCCTCACCTATGGTCATGAGCTTTGGGTGGTGACCGAAAGAACGAGATCACGCATACAAGAGGCTGAAATGAGTTTTCTCTGCAGGGCGGCTGGGCTCTCCCTTAGAGATAGGGTGAGAAGCTCGGCCATCCAGGGGGGGCTTGGAGTAGACCCGCTGCTCCTCCACATCGAGAGGAGCCAGTTGAGGTGGCTCGGGCATCTGGTCAGGATGCCTCCTGGACGCCTCCCTGGTGAGGTTTTCTGGGCACGTCCAGGAGCTAAAGCCTAGCTAAAACATTAACCACAAAGTTTTTAAAAAGTGGGACCAGCAAATGCGGCTGCCATAGGCAGTAGCGGCAGGTGCCGCGTCTACTCTTCTCTGCCTATGCTGTGTGGAGGACGGACGTCACGGCGTCCCTTTTTACCTCAGAAAATACAAAACTGCTTAACATCAATTTCAGATGCACCTTTACAAGTTTATCATGTAAAATAAACGTGTTTCCACACGATACTATCGCTATTACAAGGAGCTGCTGTATTGAACCTCGGAGTTGAATTAAAAACATTCCCTTACTGTAGGGTGTGTTCCAGTTCAATATTTCAAATATATATATATATACATATATATATATATATATATATATATATATATATATATTTACTAGGGCCGGGACTTTAACACATTAATTACGATTAATTAATTAGAAAAAATTAACGCGTAAAAAAAATTAACGCATTTAATCGCAGCTTGCATTTCAAGCATGGCGGAACCTTTGTCATTGCACGATTTCCTCATAGACAGAATATCACTGACGCACACAACAATGCACAGTGCTAATGGCTACTAACGGAATAAAAACAGAAAGAAGTTGCCTTGCTGGGACGATCCAGGATTTAGGAAACACGACCGCCTCTTTTCTTAACTTGGAACAAAAACTTCCAGACAACAACGGAGTCCGTGTCGTGGACATTTTTCAGAGATCGTCTCAGCTGCGGCTGCCCGGTGGCACCGGAAACTTTACAAAAGTAGCGGTAAGCTATATTTTTAACATTTACGTAACATGTGTGCAGCGCTGAAAGCACCAGACAGAATAATTCTGTGCCCTAACAGTAGTTCATGAAAGTAGTCAGACAAACGAGAGGCACCTGGCTGCCGCTGGGAGAACGCTCCGTGTTCTCACTACTCTGTAAACAATCACAAACAACGTGTCTTAAAGTTGAAAACAGAAGTTTAAGTTAAAACAGAAACACTCTGAAACTTTTCTGATGATTTTCTAAACAATTCTGTCGGGGAGTTATACGTTTCTGAGACGAGTCTCTGTCTAAACATCACATGCATTACTATCATTAAGCAGCAGGTGTGCTGAAGCTGTCATCAGCTAAGGGGCGGATGCTTACGTGCATCAGGGGCAGCGAGGAACGAGGAAGTTGTGATCAGGCTGGAGATCACACCAGATTCACTGCAGCAGGTGTGAATCTGCGGGTCTGCAGCATCCCCTTCTTAACGTGACATCAGGACTTCCCATGTAAGGAAGGTCTGCTCACCTGTTCGTTAGATCATTATTTCCTCGCCATGATCTTTTATCATCCCATCATCCTCCAGTCATCCAACTGGAACCAGTTAGTGTTCCTGATCATTCTCAGAATATGCCACGCCTGCTCTGGTGTTAAAAGTTAGTACATTTAAGTCCTAGATCATATTTGTGCCTGCTCTACTGTCATTTAGAAGGATTATTATTTATATGTGTGTTTTTACTACATTATGAGCAGAAATGCTAATAAAAACTCTCAATTATACAAACAAGTGAAACTGGAAAAAATTAGAATCTGGTGCAAAGTCAAATTTATTTCAGTAATTCAACTAGACAGAGAGACTATTTAAAGGCTCAGGAACCATTTGCAGGTGTTTTAAATTTGTAATTATAAATTTTAGTAGATTTGGGTCTTGTTTCATATCACAAAGTGACATTTGAATAATTAAAATGCATTTTTTATTAAAAGCTTTAGTTTACAGTAATAACCATGTCTAATGTTTGATTCTCTGTCTCATAATTTTAATTAAAAGTTTTACTTTGAGAGCACATTTTCCTGAACGATTAAAATGCGATTAATTTAGATTAATTAATTACAAAGCCTGTAATTAATTAGATTAAAATGTTTAATCAAGTCCCAGCTCTAGTATATATATGTATATATGTATACATATTATATATAATATGTATATATATATACATATATATATAAATATATATATATATAATATGTATGTGTATATATATACATATTATATATATAAATATATATATATATGTGTATGTATGTATGTATGTATTATATATACATATATTATATATATATATATATATTATATATGTGTGTATGTACATATATATACATATTATATATGTATATATATGTGTATATATATATGTATATATATATATTATGTATGTATGAATATATGTACATACACACATATATATAATATATGTATACATATGTACATATATATACATAAATATATATACATACACACACACATATATATATACATATATTATATATATGTACATACACACACACACACACACATATATGTATATATTATATATGTATATATTATATATTATATATGTATATAAATGTACACACACACACACACACACACACATATATATATATATATCTGTCTCTTAT
>SSNQ01034594.1:1003402-1020177 GCA_006942095.1 Nothobranchius kuhntae | reverse complement strand
GATGCTCAGCTGGGTTGTGACGGTGCCGTTAGGCCATGCAGGGTGTTCCTGTCTGATCCTGCACCCTCGGGCCAGGGCTGTGGTCCACCTGCAGGGTCACCTCTGGAGGGCTGCTGGCTCTGCAGCAGTCGCCCAGGCTGGAGCCGTGAGAGGGGCAGCAGGACAGATACCTGCACCCACCTGGACCTACACACCAGATGGACTCTTTCATGAAACGACCTTAACTGGTCACCTTCAGACGTGCCTGAGCTTCATCCTCCTCCTCCTCAGCAGCAACAAGAGGAAGTCACGATGAAGCAGAAACACTAAAACAAGCCCGGAGAGCCGAAGAGTCCCCGGTGCGCCACAACGTCCCTGCGCAAGGTTACCGGCCCGAACACCTCCCTCCGGTCAACTCACTCCCACCTGCACCGGGAGACTCTCAAGGTGCCGCGGAGAGAACCGACACCCCCGCAGCTCCGCTCGCGCACCTGCGGCGCCGTAACCGAGACCAACGCAGCTGATGCCCGGTGGAACCGGGAGGAAAAAGGGGAGAACAGCGCGTGCTTCACTGAGAGATGGACGCACGCACGCACGCACGCACACACACGCTTCCTCATACTGTCATAGCTGTTCGCATGCAGGTTTTTATGGCACGCGCTACTGTATGGTAGTTCTGGTCGCGGTACCGGGCCTGTGGTGGGAACATCAGGCCGTGCAAGTCCGGTACGTCCGGTAAAAGCCTCCAAACACGTCACTAAAGAGCAACACATCTCCCTCCATTAAAGCAGCGAGCAGGGGTAAATAACAGGCACACACGGAGGCGCGCGCGGACTCACCATGCAGGCCGAGCTCAAGGACATCAGCATCAGTGCGCGGGCGGGGAGGCAGAATCCCCGTTAATCTGCGTGTGCGTGGAGCGGAGAACGTCCCGAACCGGATGGCAGGATCCAGCAGGGGGTGGGGGAGCGGGGGAGAGGGTGCGGGGTGAGGGAGGCGGATGCGGGGATGCGGCAGCTCCTGTCTCCTGGAGTCCGGAGGAGCGGAAGGATGAAAGACGACGACGGCGGCGGTGCTGATGAATATTCCGCTCCGGCGCCGTCACCTGGTGGAGGCTCGGTGGAGATCTGCGGTGGTCTGAGGAGAGAGAGAGACTCTGGGAATGACAGGAAAGATGAGGGGAGAGGGGGAGAGAGAGAGAGAGAGAGAGAGAGAGAGAGAGAGAGAGAGAGAGAGAGAGAGAGAGAGAGAGAGAGAGAGAGAGAGAGAGAGTGCGCTGGGTTGAGGGTTTAAACACCTCCGCTGTGAGGAAGGGAGCGGGCCGGTCCGTGTGTCCGGACAGGGTGCACTGCTCCCGGCTGGTGCGGCCGGACTCTACGGTCTCCGGGGGATAAACACGCGGAGGAGAGAGACGCACCGCCGCGGAGAGCGGAGCAGCTCCTGCGACATCTTAGGAGGAGGAGGAGCTCGGCCGCAGCATCCGAGAGCGAGGGGGGTGAGGACCACTCCGTACGGCACCCCTCCCATCCGGCTGCGTGATGACGACAGCGCGGTGCGTTGACGTGGCTCAGCCTGTCATTGCTAATCAATATTCCCGCCAAAAAGCACACGTGATGCATGTAAAGGAAAACGAAGCAACTTTTTCCTATTTTTAAATCATTTTGTTGAGCCAGGGCAGCTAACCTGACCCTTTAGTTCATGAAAGGTCTCTCAGGCCTTTGTGAGATACACCTTCAGCCTCTCCTGACCTCTGACCTGACATCTCAATAAGTGAGCTGGTCTGAACTTCTGTAGCCTACTTGTACTTGTGAAACGTCATCAAAGACGGGACCTGCAGTATCAAAACCTGGATGGTGGGAGCTTTCTAGCTGAATGAAGATCAGACTGAGATCCTCATCTGTGCCCCAGACAAGCTGGTTCCCAAAGTCAGAGACTCTCTTGGTCAGCTTGCTTCCCACACCAAACCCTCTGTCAGGAACATTGACATATAAATATATGGACAATTCATTTCAATAGGCTCCAATAATAAGTTTTTCTGCTAAATGGGAGGTGGCCACCACCGCCATTTTGACCGTGTCACAGGTTCCGTCAAGCCCAGACAATTCCACAAAAGGGAAGAGAGGAGGAGCTGAGGGTGGGGCTGTAAGGCTGGGATCAACTGACAACACCCGGTCGAACTAGCTACAAGCTAACCTGAAGCTAACCCAAAGCTAACGCGGAGGTGGGAGCTAAGCTAACGGAGGTAGCAACCTAGCTACAACCGGAGTTAACTGTGCACAACACCAGAGCTTCTGAGTCAGAGGTACGCCGGGCTGACTGCTGGGGAGAACCGGGTGGAACACAGAGGTCTCCCGAGAGCTCCACAAGCCGTCAGCCCGCGCAGCAGACAGAGATGCGGGGAGAAACAGCCGGCATTCCGGGTGGAAAACATCGGTCTCCCGAGAGCTCCACAAGCCGATAGTGGGAACCCAGCTCCACCAACATGTTATATTTCAACCCATTTTCTAAAGTGCAGCATTATGTTAAATGCACTGGGTTTTACCCTATTACATTTAAATGTCATGGTTAAACAGTACATGTTAAAATCTAAGCTCAGCTCGGCAGTGACCTAAAATACATAAATATAATTTTACTTACCGAAATAAATGAAGTGGAGACTCCTTGGACGCTCTATTAGTGCAATTAATGCCACAGCAAGTCATTTTGTCCAACAATTGCACAAATAATATCCAAACAAGAATACACACACACAGAGACTCAAAATCCCGGAGCAGTTTCCAGGCCAGACCGAGGCTCTACTGAGGCCTTTCCCCGGAGCTAGCTCTGTGGTCACGTGGGTCTGATGCTCATTAATTATACAGAATTTTAGGCTTTTAATACACTTAAACAGAAGAGTGAGAAAAAAATTCACCCCCCTCAGAGTTGTCATGAGTGTAAACTAGATCATTTAAACCAAAAACATGTTCTGGTACCAGGCTGTAAACATGTTTATTTCTGCTGTGAAATTGGTATTTTTAACATGGGAGTCAATGAGGATTTGCTCGCTTCTGACACCAGCCCCTAGTGGATGAGGGGGGAACTGCAATTTATTTCATTTCCACAGTGGCCTCAATTTCTGTCCTGCATTGTGGGGGCTTGGTCAGGATTCTTGGCGTGACCTTTGACCCAGCTCTCACCCTGGATTCTCATGTCAGTTCTCTTGTTGGCTCTTCCTTCTTCCATCTCAGGAACGTTGCTAAGCTGAGTCCCATTCTGTCCCGCTCTGAACTTGAGACAGTTCTCCACACCTTCATCTCCTCACGCTTAGACTACTGTAACTCTCTTTTCACGTGTCTGAGCAGAACCTCCCTGAACCGTCTACAGGTGGTTCAGAACGCCTGTGCTCGGCTTCTGACCAAGTCCTCCAAACACACCCACATCACCCCGCTTCTCCTCCAGCTTCACTGGCTGCCAGTCAACTTCAGGGTTCATTTCAAGATCCTGGTTCTGGTCTATAGGGCCTTACATGGACAAGCACCATCTTACATTGGTGATCTTCTTAGTCCCTACACCCCCAGCAGGTCCCTGAGGTCCAGTGATCAAAGCCTACTGGTTGTGCAGCACCAGGCTAAAGGTCAAAGGTGACAGATCATCTGCTGCTGTGGCCCCCAGACTCTGGACCTCTCTCCCCCTGAGCCTGAGATCAGTGGACTCAGTGGTCTCCTTTAAACTCACCTCTTCAGGTTTTGGTGGGACCTTCATCTCCTCCCTCTCCTGGTTCTTGTTCCGCCTTTCCCGGGATCCACTCATTTCCCTCTCTCTCTCTCTCTCTCTCTCTCTCTCTCTCTCTCTCTTTCCTTACATTTTAATCACAAATTTTTATTTTTAGTCATTTTAAACTTGTTTTTTATTCCTTTTATATTTTAAATGTTTAGTTCTTGTGACGCGATTTGATTTTCATCCTGAGAGGCGCTGTATGGTTTTCTTTCTTCTTTCGTAGTTCCAACCCTAACAGGCTTGTGATCATGTCCTCATCACCGATGCGGACGCCATGTTGGCGGCCTGCGAGTCCTGACTTGTTACTACTGACAACAGCACGCCCAGTCTCGTTCTTGCACCCAGTTTCCTCATTTGACCGGTTATATTACTTAACTGTGGTAAATGGTTGCTGTTGTGAGGTGGCACACGTGATCACCAGAAGAAGAACGGTGGACTGTTCACCTGTTGGAGGCAGAAGCGTCCAACATACCAGACTCTTGTTGGCTCACTTGGATCGCAGCTAAAAGACGACCAAACATCATTGCAATTTTAATTCTGGTTAACGAAGCTTCTCGGTGGCCCAGCGGTAGAGTGTCCACCCTGGGACTGGGAGACCGGGCTTCGAATCCCAGTTGGGTCATGCCAAAGACCCTAAAAATGGGACCCAACGCCTCCCCGCTTGACACTCAGCTTTAAGGGGTTGGACTGGGGTTAAACCACCAGACGGTCCCTGAGCACAGCCGCTGCTGCAGCTCACCGCTCCCCTCAGGGATGGGTCACATGTGGAGATGAATTTCACCCGTGTGTGACGACTGATGGGACCTGCTGCACTTCTTCTATAGGATGGCTAATTTGATTGTTTTACTAGGAAAAACCAGCAAATGAAGCGTTGACCTCTCCTCCGTCATGCAGAGCTGCAAGTGGTCGTTGGTGCTCCAGTCTCGGGCCTTCATATGGATCCGACCCGTTTAAAACGTTGATTTTGTCCAGATCCCGGTCCTCCACATCTTTATTGAACTTATCCCTGTATGTTCTGCATCCTTTGGGATTTGAACATGTTTAACACAAACCCCAGCTCACCTGAACGGGTGACTAGGAGGTACGCCCTGTAGACCATAACTGAGATGTAAACACGTTTAGCTCTGCTTGTTTCATAAACACATTTGTGACCCAAAGGTTTCAGGTACTGAATGCACTTCCGTTGTTGTTCTAAGCGTTTGCTCTAGCAGGAAAGGTCCTCTGGGGCACAGGAGGAGAGGCCTTTCTGGAAGCTGCAGCACTCTGACAGGAGACGTGGATGCTCCCGTCCCGTATGTGCCGTCAGCGCCAGTGAAGCCTGCAGTCCCCAGCCAAGAGGACCGGTTCTCATCCTGCCACGCAGAAGCAGCGCATCATGCAACTTCTTGTCAAAGCTTGTTGTGCCACAAGTCAGAAAGAACAGAAGAAAAGTATTTATAGATGAATCAGACAAACTTATTAATAGATACCTTTCTGCACTGCAGGGAGAACGGCTGCAGACGTGCACACGTCTCCATGAAGCTTTCGTTTCCTGTCCGTAACTCCTCCCCCAGAGGCAAACACACAACTACTGTACATGTATTGTTTTTATTTTATTACATGATCACAAAGAACTGCCACCTGCAGACCCTCCACCAGGGGGCAGAAAACACCCATAGGGCTGGACTTGGCAGGTTTGTGGTGAAGGTACTAATGCTGAGGCTCCATCTGGGTTTCTGGAAGTTTGACAGATGAACTCTGGATGGACGTCTACGACTCTCTCTGAGCTCCAGCTGACTGTGTGATTGTGGAAAATCCCGTGTGATTAAAGGCATCACCTAGATGCTGTTGAGCAGATCGTCTCTAGAGACGGCTTAGTTGGTTTGGAGGGACATTTTCCTTTTCCTGGTCCATTTCCCGTTTGGAGGACCTCGGAGACATAAACGTTTTTAAATTGTTGTATTCTACTCACCACAGCCGGTTTGAGTGAAGGGCCTGTGTTTGATGGTTATTACTGAGCGGTGAACCAGTGATTTTTATGAACGCATTACTTCAAGAGAAGATGTTTAGAGACGGTGTGCAGTTGTCACCAGTGAACTCTGAAGATATCCATCCAAATGTTGTTGAAAAAAACGGGCAACTTTGTAACATTTAATCATAAAAATCGAGTCTAAATAAATGAAAGCGGGTCCAAGTCTCTGAGCGCCACCGTGTTTGCTGCTACGGGAGCCTGTGAGGACAAAACTCATTTGAAACAACGCTGTTGTGTTTTACTCGTTTAGCTCTTCACTCGTTGCCACTGACGAGTCTGGTGTGCTGGTTCTACTGGAGGCTGCACTCCCTGTGATTTTTGACCCTAATGGCCATCCGTACATGAAGTCATCTTCTGCTCTTCTGTCCTCTGGCTGACTTCTATGACCTGAAACAGGCACACCTTGTCCACCAGAGGACTCACAGGCATTGGTTCCTCCTCCAGACCACTGCAGACGTGTCAGAAATACGAGTGAAGATGACCTGAAAGGACTTGAACTCCTTTGGGGACGTTTTGTTTTCTACGGATAAAAACGTGTTTGTTGTGGCTGCATTTACACCTCTTCATCATCTCCTCGTTTACATGCTCCTCCCATCAACCCTCTCTCTCACACACACACACACACACACACACACAGTCTGAAGTCTGCTGAGCTTTTATCAGTTCAAGGACAGACTCCTGCTTTATTGCAGGCCTGATGTAAAGATAAGATCCCAAACTGCCACCCTGATTTAAACACACGTGCACGTGGCCGTGCACGCTGCTGTTGTGTGTGTGTGACCTTCTGACTTCCCCTGAAGCCCAGAGAAAAGGCTGAAGTGATGTGTAATTCAATTCAAGAATACTTTATTAATCCCAGAGGGAAACTGATTGCTGTAGTAGCTCAGAATAATAATAATAATCAAGTCATCAAAGAGGTGTTGTATATTACAACGGCTGTTGGCAGGAAGGATCTCCAGTAGCGGTCAGTGCTGCAGCCAAACTGAAGAAGCCTCTGACTGAAGACACTCTTCCGTTGTCGGACAGTCTTGTGAAGAGAATGCTCAGGGTTGTCCATCATGTTCTTGATTCTCTGGAGAATCCTTCTTTGCATGATCTCCTCCAGCGGTTCCACAGTCGTCCCCAGAACAGAACCAGCCTTTTTTATTAGGCTGTTGAGCCTTTTCAGGTCCCTGCTTCTGATGCTGCTACCCCAACAGACGATGGCTGAAGAGATTACACTCTCAACAACAGACTTGTAGAAGATCTGCAGCATCTTGCTACAGACATTGAAGGACCTAAGCGTCCTCAAGAAGTGCAGTCTGCTGTGTCCCTTCTTGTAAACGGCTTCGCTGTTCTTTCTCCAGTCCAGTCTGTTGTCCAGGTGAACTCCAAGGTGTTTGTATTCCTCAACCACCTCCACTTCTTCTCCCATGATGGAAACAGTGCTTGACTCCACCCTGTTTCTTCTGAAGTCTAAAATCATCTCCTTTGTTTTGTTCACGTTCAAGGTCAGATGATTGTTTCCACACCATGCCACAAAGCGCTCCACCAGCTCTCTGTACTCAGCTTCCTGTCCATCTCTGATACACCCGACAACTGCAGAGTCATCTGAGTATTTCTGTAGATGACAGGTCTCTGACTTGTACTGGAAGTCTGAGGTGTACAGGGTGAAAAGGAATGGTGAGAGTACAGTACCCTGTGGTGCTCCAATGTTACTGATCACCTGGTTTGATGTGCAGTTCTTCAGCCTCACAAACTGTGGTCTGGTTGTCAGGTAGTCTTTAATCCAGGCGATAGTTGAGGCCCCCACCTGTGTCTTCTGGAGTTTCTGGCAAAGTACATCAGGCTGGATTGTGTTAAATGCACTGGAGACATCAAAGAACATGACCCTCACAGTGCTGCCTGCTTTGTCCAGATGATAGTGGATTGGTTGAAGCAGCTGGATGATGGCATCTTCAACTCCAACTCCATGGCAATAAGCAAACAGCAGCGGGTCCTGATATGTCCTAGTTTGCTTATTCAGGTGGACCAACAGGAGTCTCTCCAGGACCTTCATGATGTGGGATGTCAGGGCAACCGGTCTGTAGTCGTCATTGACTGATGGGCGAGTTTTCTTTGGAACTGGATCAAGGCAGGATGTCCTCCACAGGACTGGAACCTTCTCCTGGGCCAGGCTGAGGTTGAAGAGGTGCTGCAGAATCCCACAGAGCTGCTCTGCCCAGGCCTTCAGTACTCTGGGGCTGACACCATCTGGACCTGCAGCCTTGTTCCTGTTCAGTCTCTCCAGCTGCCTCTTCACCTGACATCTAGAGACAGATGGGTGGGAGGGGGAGGTAAATGGGGCAGCAGCATCTCCTGACTTGGTTGAAGACAGATTTATAGAACCAGAAGAGTCCATGACTGCGTTAGAGGACAAAAGAGCTGGCGTGTGGCAGGAAGATGTTGCATCAGAGGAGGATGGGATGTCTGATTGGCTGGGGACAGGCGAGGAGGATGCCAGGTTTGTTCCTGAACTGAACCTAGAATAGAATAGAATAGAATAGAATAGACTTTATTGTAATTGCTCATGGCACTTACATTAGATGGTCTGCCATCAACAGTGCAAAAGACAATAAATAACAATAATTGTCAAAACCATAGAGGACTAAAAACATTTAAAAACACCAGGAAAGTGCAGCCAGTGATTCAGATCTGCTAAAACAACAATTTATAACAGGTGAGTCCACATTACTGACGGGGTATGAGGGGTTGAATGGTGCTGTTGTGTTGAATGTTCTGATGGCCCAAGGGCAGAAGGTGTTGGAAAGTCTGGTGGTGTGTGATTTAACTGACCTGAAGCGGCGCCCTGAGGGCAACAGGTCAAACAGGAAGTGGGCAGGGTGGGTGGGGTCACGGAGGATGGCAACAGAAATACAAAAGATGGATTAAAGAAGCTATCGAGATAAGGAGACGTGGATGTGGGACCATGAACAGGGACCACGGAGTTTACATGCTGGACCGTGCATGGGACTGCATCGTTGGAGAGGGGAGAGCGGGCAGTAGAGGGCGACAACGTCCTCTGCTGCCCGCAGATAAACGGAGAAGGAAGTGACGCGCCACCATCAGCGTCAGCCTGAGGAAGCCTGCAGCCGCCGGCGAAACGTAACGACAAAACGAAACCGTTTGTGTTTTAAAAAAAGAACGACAGCATGGAAATAGCCACAAATGCATTGGGGTGCTGGGTTTGTAGCTTAGCGACAACGGAACTGATGGCATCACATGCATGTTCAGCAATGGCTGAAGGTGGAATTTAAACGGTTGCCAAGACAACACTGGTGAACTCTCCTGGCAAATAATATGGGTGACAACTTACTGCCAAGAGTTCAACATCTGGGCTGCAGAGACGACATTTCACTGAAACATGACCTGGATGGCACCATCTGTTGTTGACAAGCACTGCCACTCCACCTCCTTTTCTTTTCCCGCTCCTCTTCACATCTCTGTCTGCTCGTACAGTCAGGAATCCTGGCAGAGAGACGCTGGAATCGGGGATATGCTCCTGCAGCCACGTCTCAGTGAAACACATAACACTGCACTGCCGAAACTCTGGCTGAGTCCTTGAACGGGCTTGGAGTTCCTCCATCTTGTTGGCCAGTGATCTCACATCGCCCATTATGATCGATGGAAGAGATGGTTTGAATTTCCTCTTTCTCTGTCTCCGTTTTGCTCCCGCTCTGCACCCACGCTTCTTGTGTTTTAGCTCATTTGGGATTTGTGGCTTCAGTTGAGGCGTTATTTCAGCCTTCCCAATGTTAATCAGCTGCTCCCGATTGTAAACCAGCTTGTTGCCATGGTTACGCATCATAACAAACGCTCAAAAAGTGAAAAAATAGCAGTAAAAATAAGCAGATCAGGAGCACACAGAGAGGCGGTTGGTGCCGGGGTGAAGGATGTGATACGAAGATCTGCTCCTCATCCTCACCACGCTCCCACTCCCTCCTCCTTTCTTCTCTGACTCCTTCCCATCTGATGGTTAATTCATGGAGTCTGGCTGAACATGCAGCCACTCCATTATTAATACAACATTAGTTAGATCGAGGGAGGAGGAGGCAGGAGAAGGAATGGAGAGCAGGATGGAGAAAGGACAGATGGTGATGAAAAAGTGGACGGCAGTAAAAGAGGAGCAGAGTGGGAGCGTGCCAGATTTTCACCCAGCAGGACAAAGTAAATAAAAGTGGACGAGGGACAGATGAACAGGGAGCAAACGTGTCAGGATGAGGAATTCTGTGTGACATATGAGGCAGTCGGGATGCACGCGATGCTTCTTGTCCTGAGAAGAGGCGGAATACCCGGGAAACGGAGCGAGAAGGGAGGGGGGAGGCACAGATGTGTCAGATATGATCATGTGACTTTGTTCATCCTGGACGAACCCTCAGGAGACACTCAGAGCTGATTCTACACTAAAAAGATCATCTGCGTCTACTTTTCCTAAAAGGGATAAAGGAGCAGATTTACCAGGATCCAGGCAATGAGAGGGTGAATCTGTCCCACCAGGGCGGACACTGATCCTTTATCGAGTATCTAAAACACGGCGACGTGTGGAGACCACCGCTCCGGGCCTGCGCCCCACCGCTCCGGGTCTGCGCCCCACCGCTCCGGACCTGCGCCCCACCGCTCCGGGCCTGCGCCCCACCGCTCCGGGCCTGCGCCCCACCGCTCCGGGCCTGCGCCCCACCGCTCCGGGCCTGCGCCCCACCGGCGTCCGCACCGCTTCCTTTAGTCGGTCAGATTTTCTTCCTGGGTCAAAGAGCTCAGTGAGCGGTTAGAAAGGTCATGAGGTCATGTTGTTGTTTAAGCAGCAGCAGCTCAGGAGGTCCAGTAATCAGGTTGCAGGTTCGGTCCTAACCAGAGAGAGCTGCTGTTGTGTCCTTGAGCAAGACACGTAACCGCCTTGCCCGCTGGTGGTGGGAGGGATGAGTGCCTGGAAGAGCCTTACAGAGCTGACCTTGAACACGTCTGAATGTGAACACATGAACGTTGTGATTTTTAACTAAGTTTGCTGTTTTAATTTGTCGGTTTGTTACGTTTTGTTTTAATCAATGAGAAATCACACACTCATCACCCCCCAAGGCCCTTTACAACCAACCAGTCACTCACCGTGCCAGCGGTGCTGGGTTACGGGGCCGCCCCATTAACACGAGGACTGGTTCCCATCAGAGACACGGAGGACGAGGCTCATAAAGAACAAAACACACACACGTGTCCAAGCCACTTTATTTAACGTGTCTACTCGTCTTTGAGCACTTTTCTGAACGATCTTCATGTTTCATTTAAGCTGGAGCTCAAACATTTCCACCATCTTGTAAACTGCAGATGTGTCTTCATCCCTCAGGGAGGAGTTCAGAGGTGAGGACCAGCCGGTCTCGTGTCTGCCCTAAAAGCGGTCTTCAGCGCTCTGAAGCTCTGAATCCGACCCCCGTGAGCTCAGCAGCAGCCTGCACCTTCAGCAGGGTGGTGAGAGCATCTGACATGTGGACCACGGTGGCCCACAGGAGGCGGAGTCAGAGCTTTGACTGGCAGGAATAAAAGAACATCTTCATGTAAGAGAGGAGCTGAGCCGCATCTCTAACGTCAGCCTAACCCCGTAAACCGAAAGCAGAGGCGGGTCCGGTTCTGGGTGGAGAACACACGTAGGTGAAACGAAGACCGTTGTCCCCCGGGCAGTCAGGATACTCATCTGTCGTTGTCTAGAACGTTTCTGGGAGCAAAGTCCTTCCATCACAAACATCTACCTGCTGACCACGATCATGCGTTCATGTTGAACGGATTATTGTTCATAACAAGAGTTTCAGCGCGTCCATGAACACTCGCGCGCACCAACCTGCACAGACACATGGAGAGGAGAGGAAGCAGGAGGTCCACTGGAGCAAACGCTGGCAAATGTCTCCGCCCAGTGGCAGGAGGTGGTACTGCAGAGCCTTCAGCTCCACGGGCTGTCTGGAGCAAAACACACACACACACACACACACAGACTCTCACACACACACACAAACACACACACACACGCAGACTCTCACGCACACACACACAACCTGAGCTTTCAGGTGTCGACGTGTGCTTCAGATACACTTGGCCTCCATGTCGTAGAGCTGGAGAAGGTCTGAGATCACGGCGTTGATGTCCGCTATGGTCACGTCTTCACACAGCACCTACACACACACACACACACACACACACACACACACACACACACACACACACACACACACACCTGGCCTGAATCAACAGGAAACATCAAAGGTGCACGAGCCGTTTGGCGGCCCTGAGGGATGTAAAATGAACAGATGACTTTCTAAACGCTGCGGGTCCTTTTCTAAAGCTCCTCTGTAACAAAAGAGGCTTCATTCATGAAAGCAGACTGCAAATAATCAGCAGCGGCGTGACGCTCTCCAGGCGGGCAGCAAAGGCGACGCACCAGTAGGGTTCATTAGCTGTACGTGTTAACTGGACCAGGAATCTGCAGCCTTTAAAGAGCTGGAACAACCCTGGCTAGCGCCGCACCCGCTACAGCAGAAGAGACCGTTTACAGTCTAGAGAAAAACTACGGCAGGAGATGAGGGCCACTCAGACATCTGAGGCTAAAATCAGACATCCCTGTTTCCCTCTTCTGTAAAGAAGCGGTTTTATTTTCATTAATAAGTTAATAAACGATGAAAAGTTGGATTTCTGGTGGACTTTTTATTTGTGGAAAAAAAACTTTGTATTCAGTCACTTAAAAAAAATGAAGCCCCGCCCCCTCACCTGCACCGTGTGTGCAGGTGAGGGGGCGGGGCTTCCTCAGACCAGGTGCAACAACATAGCAGCAACGAGATGTTTTAGCTTCACAAGACAGCCAGGCATCTTCCAGCTTCATACTGACTCGATGACATCAGCATGATGTCATGTTTGTGCATCACAACACTAAAAGGTGCATCTGACTAAAGCAGAGGTCAAAGGTTAGTCCAGCAGAAGGTAAGAACCGGTGACCTGGTTAGTGATGAAGTCCAGCAGCTCCTGGAGGTCGTGTTTTCCACAGACATGAAAACGTCGACACCCCATTGGACACTGGAGAGCGTAACGGCGTCGCCGCCATATGCTCGCTCTCCTGAGCCAGCGCAGAGCGGGAAACTGCTCCCTGCTGCCACAACAGCCGGCGTGCACACAGCAGATCCTGTTCCTGGGGACTTTCCAGCCTCCCGGAGAGGACTTCATATCTAAATGTGTTTGTTTACATTCTAACCATCATGCCATGTGCTTGGTAAAATGTGCACCTCCCTCAGTACGAACTAATGCACTGGGGCTGAATGGAGACCCATCTAAGATGGCGGACGGCCACCACAGCAGTCCACGAGGCGTCTACGTATACGTCGGTGGTTTTCCAACACTTACACACGCTGCACATTTGTTCCTGATATTTTAAGCTCCAACCTGTTTAGCCCCGCCCCCAGGAGGCCAGCGGTGAGTCTCTGACAGCTCCACACATCAGCTCCTCAAACTGTTTAATGGCTTCCAGCGATCAGGCGCCTCAGCTGCAGCACGGCGGCGTGCACGTTAGGCACCGGCGTGCACGTTAGGCACCGGCGTGCTGTCTCCACGTCGTCCTTAAAGGACACTTAGCTGTTGGTGAGCAGGTGGAGCTCAGCCGTCCACCTGGGTGGTTAAAGGTTAAAGGTCACTGAGTAAATCAGGTGGATGTATCAGGGTGGCTATGGAAAGGTGTGTTTCAGATCAGCAAACAGCAAAAACTAAAGATGGTGAATAAACGGCTCCAGACCAACGTGTGTGAAAAGAAACGACCCCCCAGGTACCGCTGACCTTTAACCTTTTACACATAGAAATGTTTAACTTTCACTGACTGAACACCGTCTTACATAAATTCATCTTTAATTACATTCATTCTTACACACACACACACACACACACCCTCACCTGCCACCACTCCTTCTCTCCAGCAGGGAGCTCCACTCCATAGCTGTTTAGGGCCAGGTACAGCGTTGCTATGGCGATGTGTTGTGGTGTGTGGCGAATGCACATGTCTCCATGGTAACAATCTCTTAGCAGGGCCCAGGAAGTCTCAGCCACAGGGGTCCGAGACCAAGCGTGTCGGTTCACCAGCGACTTCACTGACAGCAGGTAGTGGAGCAGGAACTGCAGAAGAGAGGAACAGATGTTAGGGGGGGGGGGGGGGGGGGGGGGGTATTGGAACATGTGTCTAATTACGATTTAATTAATTAGTTCAGTCAGGGCAGCAGGTGAAACACCTTCATGAGGAAAGATTCTGTCTACGCAGAGAGAATGAAATCAACCAGCCTCCTCTGCTGCAAAGTACAACACCTCCATCTGCACCTGCATCTGCACCTCCATCTGCATCTGCACCTCCATCTGCACCTGCACCTCCATCTGCACCTGCACCTCCATCTGCACCTGCACCTCCATCTGCACCTGCACCTCCATCTGCACCTGCATCTGCACCTCCATCTGCACCTGCACCTCCACCTGCATCTGCATCTGCACCTGCATCTGCATCTGCATCTGCATCTGCACCTCCACCTGCATCTGCACCTGCACCTCCATCTGCACCTGCACCTGCATCTGCACCTGCACCTCCATCTGCATCTGCACCTCCATCTGCACCTCCACCTGCATCTGCACCTCCATCTGCACCTGCACCTGCATCTGCACCTGCACCTCCACCTGCACCTGCACCTCCACCTGCATCTGCATCTGCACCTCCATCTGCATCTGCACCTCCATCTGCACCTGCACCTCCATCTGCACCTGCACCTCCATCTGCACCTGCACCTCCATCTGCACCTGCACCTCCATCTGCACCTGCACCTCCATCTGCATCTGCACCTCCATCTGCATCTGCACCTCCATCTGCACCTGCACCTCCATCTGCATCTGCACCTCCATCTGCACCTGCACCTCCATCTGCACCTGCACCTCCATCTGCACCTGCATCTGCACCTCCATCTGCATCTGCACCTCCACCTGCACCTGCACCTCCATCTGCACCTCCACCTGCATCTGCACCTCCACCTGCATCTGCACCTCCACCTCCATCTGCACCTGCACCTCCATCTGCACCTGCACCTCCACCTGCATCTGCACCTCCATCTGCACCTGCACCTCCATCTGCATCTGCACCTCCACCTGCACCTGCACCTGCACCTCCATCTGCACCTGCACCTCCATCTGCACCTGCACCTCCATCTGCACCTGCACCTGCACCTGCATCTGCACCTGCACCTCCATCTGCATCTGCACCTCCATCTGTATCTGCACCTCCATCTGCACCTGCACCTGCACCTCCATCTGCACCAGCCCTCAATAATTCAATGTCAAACTCTTACAAACCAAGAAGTCTAAAAATGAAAACCCAACAGAACCACGATTCTGACATTCTGAGTCTAAAGACCTAATAAAAAGAAATATGTGACATCACTTCCTTGACTTCAAATGAAACTAAATAGATAAATAAAAGTGAAACATTTCCTGTTTGGTGGAAATAAGGAATAAATGTGAGACAGCGGCGGTAGGATGGTTAGGATTTACCACATGGAGCCTCTGGATGGGGATGTTTGTCCACTTAAACAGCAGAAGACTCTAATTATTAAACTTGGTGCAGAAATAATAAAATAAAAGTCAATAAAGGAACAAATAAACTATTATTAAACATGAGAACTTCTCCCAGACTTCTCACAAACACACACAGAGTCTGTGAGGAAATCAGGCATCAACATGATGGAGGCTGAATCAGGACACACACACACACACACACCTCATGAGGGTGCTCAAAGGAAACGTGGAAGTTGAGCTGTCGGAGGATGAGGAGCTCACACTGGACCACGCTGTCCCTCAGGTCCCAGAACTCCTTGTCACATTCGAGAGGAGCGCTGCCTTTGTTGAAGTACCTTTGAGGGACGAGCAGAAGGAGGACGAGATTCAGCGTGACTCTGCTTATTTTCATTTGAATTAGCGTCTACAACTCGAGACAGACTCAAGTAATCTCATTCAGCTCAGCAGAAGGGAAGCATGTTAATAAGCAGCGTGCTGATGCAGCGCCTTCGGGTCGTTTGCAGAAACAGAACCGGTTGTCTTTCCTTGGTCACCAACAAGCATTAGTTTGTTGTTTAGTCAACCACAGGGGAGAACAGTGGCTGCTAAAGCCTTTATGTGTCCGTTCCACTCAACTTCCTCCACATTCCCTGAATAGTTCCATGTTTTTCTGCCCTGTGGGAAGAAATCTAAACACACCTTCCAGCTTTGTGTGGAGAGCTTATCGCTATAATCCGTCCAGAACCAAACCTCTACACTAAACCAGGTTTATGCAGCGCCTCTCACCATAAAAATCACGACGACCTTTAGCCGCCTCAGACTTTGTGTTTTATAGGTCACCATTTAACCGGTTTTCTGCGAGATGTGCAGGAAGCGATACAACTGCACATCAACAGACACGTGCAGGTGAATAAAAGGTGTTTTAGGAATCAGTGAGGGTGTTTATCCTTAGTACCTGTGGCTCACGTTGATGATGTCACGGGTCCTGATGTGCTGCTCCTCCACTTTGCCAGCCAGGTACACACAGCTCATGGCCACCAGGTAAGGCTCATACACCCGGATGCTGGCCCGCTGGAAGAAGCTGTGGTACAGCACACAGGCGGTAGTCATGGGAACCGTGCGCATCCCGAGCTTCACTCCTGATCCAAAAACAAACAAATCAGCCGTTTCCTAGAGAGCAGGTGTCTGCTGCTGCAGCGGTGACGGCGTCAGAGAAAAACAAACCGAAACAAAGAAATCCTACTGGAAGGGACGCACCGATATGAAATGTTTGGGCTGATACCGATATTAATATCACTGTTATGGCCGATAACCGATACCTGCAGATACCGATAAACTGACATTAATGCTTCTAAAATCAGCAGATTTTGTGTAGAACAAAAATTATTAAAGCTGATTTTAACTTATGATGTACACACACACACACACACACACACGTCACCCCCCCCCCACACACACACACGTCACC
>SSNQ01034594.1:987301-1001583 GCA_006942095.1 Nothobranchius kuhntae | reverse complement strand
CACACACCTTCTGAAACAGATGAACAAAGGAAACACGATGGAAAATGTATTGTTTTTTTTAATATCGGCCCAGTTTTATTTATCGGACCGATACCGATATGCTAAAGAATGACTAACATCGGCCGATACCGATATTTTGTTGCCGGTATATCGTGCATCCCTGTAGGTTTCGGGTCGCGGGGCAACAGCCTAGGACCCACACTTCCCTCTCCCTTCAACATTTTCTACTTTTTGGTCCAAAATAAAAATGGGTCATGCACACAAAATGATAAAGGTTATTTATTAGGCCTTTAACCGATTTAGCATTTCTGTCAAATGTGGTTTTACTTAAAACAAATACAACCCAGTTTTAGTCTTCCTATGGAAATCTGGGGGAAATGAGAGAGCTTGGTTATTTAGTCACACGGATTATTAAACAAGGATCCACGGTCACGTGATCGGTAGTTTCTAGGAAAGAAAAGCTTTTCCGGGTCATACTAAAACAACCGAACCTGTCTCCATAATGAAGCGACACACGCGGAAGTGAGTTCTGGTGTCCCGGGTGGGCTCGGTTCCAGAACCCCCAGACTCCCTCCTGTCCACCCGCCGAGCCTCGCCATCCTGGGCGGCAGGCACCTGACAGGACGGACCCTCCATGTCCCAGAACCGGACCCGGTACCTACACGACCGCTGAGATCCAACTTTAGGGTCGCTGTTTGCTTCTAATGGAGATGAAAACCCAGTAAAGCTGTTACTGAAGACACGCGCTAACCCCGCTGCTAGCAAACACTCATCAATAGCATCTGGCTGCGGCCGGAAGAACAACAACCGAGCTTCCGGTTGGTAATTTCAAAAGAAAACCGTGAAAGAACCACTCAAAATTAAATTACTTAAGTTTGTGCTTTGTTCGAATGTTGTGTGCCTTTCTAAACGGTTTGGTCTAACTTAAAAAATATTATTTTAAAATGTTTTAAATCTCTTTAAAAATTTAAAGTCCCGTGTTGTTGAACTTCCGGTAAAAAGGAAAGGTTTACCGAGGAAACCAAATATCTTTTAAAACAGGTCACGTGCGTGAGACACACACACTTCGTCTTCACGCTCTCACACCGTATCTCCGAAAAGTCGACGAGAAAAACAAGTTCATCATTCCTGTGTGTGAAGTTTTATTTGGAGCAGCGGATATCCGGTTGCGATTACGTTGCTACGCAACGGGTCAACAGCATTCAGCAGCGACTGTTGGAGAAGCAGGAATGTCGTCTACTTTCTCAGCAAATCAGGTAACTTTTTAATCACCTTTAGCTTTTCTGAAACCTTCATTCAGACGTTTGTGTCTCCGCTAGTATGAGAGCGCCTTCAGAGCGCAGAGGATGCAGAACCGCTGCGAGACCAGGTGCTCTAAGGTACTGAACGTCATCAGCATCTTCATCAGTCCCTGTCTCTGTGAGTCTGAGGAACTCACCTGTGTTTTCAGAGGCCAGGAGCTCGGGTGGGCCACACCTCCTTTATCGCAGACAGCAAAGGACATCTCCTCCCAGGAGTGAAGGTCAGAGCATCAAACATCTCGTCTCCTCGTGTGAACCATCTTGTCTGGATTTGAACTGTCTTCTGTGTGGTTGCAGAGAGGCAGGTTCCTGCCAGACTATAAGGGCACCTGGGATTTACCTGCTCGTATCCCAGTCCATCCCATCAACCCCACAGCCCGCTCCACGGAGGGACTCAGGCGGCTCCAGGTGTGGGGGCTCTGTCCTGAGCAGGGTACCAAACTACATGCAGGAACCAGGAGCACTGATGCAGGCGAGCAGGTTAGGTTCATGTAAATAATGCTTTGTGTTATGTGTAATATGTGTAACAGGTCTATGCTCCTGTTCAAGCGGAGGAACTCGCTCTGACTTGTCTTTGTGAGGTTAGTGACTAGACGGGTTGTATCTTCTCCAGACTAACGAGTCTAAGACTGAGTTGGTTATGTTTGCACCGAGTGGAGCTCCTGTAGTTCTCACACGAGGCAAAGCATGTTGTTCTGATTTGGGTGTTAAGATTGATTCTCGGCTTAAATTTGATGTTCAAGTCAATAATTCGGTTCGAGTTTGTTTTTTTCACCTAAGGAAGCTTTAACAGGTTCAGTCCTGTTTGACTAGGTATGGACTAGGTCTCCTCTAGACTACTGCAATAGTCCGTTCTGGGTGTTAATCATGGCTGCAGCTCGTCTCCTGACTGGCACGTGTAGGTTTGATCAGATCACTCCGGTTCTTGCGTCTGCGTTGGGTCCCGGGCAAGCTCAGTGTGCAGTTTAAGATCTTGTCTAGCTTACACATGAATGGAGCTGCTGCTGTTGTTACTGTGAACTCCTGGTGCTGCGTGTCCGGCTCGTGGGCCGCGGGCGGCTCACCAGCCTAGGTTGAGGGCTCCTGGGACGAGGCTACAGAAGAGGTTTTAGGTCTTTCTCTGTGGAACATGCTGCCCATCTGCGTTAGGCGTCGTCTAGACTTACATTTGCTCGACAGCTTTTAGCATTCCTGGATGACTTGGTAGTCCTGTTTATCGTTTCTTGTGCCTGATTTTTTATGTTTTATTGTTTTTACTTGACTGCTCTTATTTTTTACGTGTTATATGTCTATGTTCAGCAGTGTGGGCGACGTTGCAGCGTTTAGACGTGCGACACAAATAAACATATTAAACATTTCTGCTCAGGCTGGTGTTTATAGGAGCCGTTCTCACAGGGTAGGGTCAGGCAGCGGTGGAGGACCTGCTCCGCTGGACAGATTTTAATGTCCGTTTATTTAAATCATTTCAAAAGAAAACAACAAAGTTGACCAAATTTATGAGTCAAGAAATAAAAAATTAAGTGACAAAACCAAACCTGTCTGTGTGCTAATCTCCCCTTCAAACACAACAATGAGAGGATTTTGTGTTGTTTTAGAAAACGTTCAGTAATATAAACCTTTATTTCCAGACTAGTGTGGGCGTCCGGCCGCGTGCTGCCGACTCCACCGTCAGAACCGACGCCCAGCCAGCGCCCCAGAGCCACAACTCGCCTCCGGCTGCCTCCTCTCAACACGACAGTCAAGCTGCAGCAAATGAAAGGCCGCTGAGCCAGAGCTCTGCAAAGCTGCAGAACCCTGCTGCTACGGAAACCCGGGAGGGACGTTCGTTTCTATGCTGCTACATGTCTACTGAATCCTTCACAATAAAAGCTTCTGCATCCATTTAACTGGGAACTAATACATCTCTGGTTAACCCGTTTGTCCCACGACACAACGTCCCAGTAGGAGCTGCTGTGTCAGCGGTCAGCTCAACCCGTTCCAGCTGGTTCTGTCCCGGGTGGAGGAACAGGCTCGTGCTTCATGAGGTTTGTTTTATGTAACATTTGCATTCCGACACACCATGCTCCAGGAAAACAGAGAGTCTGCTCTGGGACTGGGAGAGCGGGGTTCGTATCCCAGTCAGGTCGGTGGGACCCGACGCCTCCCTGTGTGACACTCAGCTTTGAGGGGTTGGAGTGGGGGCCACAGCTGCAGCTCACCGCTCCCCCAGGCGATGGGTCAAATACGGAGAACAAGGTCCGCCAGTGTGTGTTAGCGAGTGCTGCTGATGGACACGGGCATCTCTGCAACGAGTCAAATCTCTCGTTCTGCTGAAGGTAAAGGTCAGGTGCCGGGTCACACACCCGGACGGTGGTCTGGGAACAGCTTGGGATCCTCTGCTTCATAATGGACACCAGAGTCCGCTCACACCGCCTTCCTTTTGCACCCCGGAGGACAAACCCTGTTTGTTTCGCGAGTTCTGCACAAACTAGAAAGCAAAGGGATTAGTTTTATGTAAATCATGCAGGAAATTAGCTATAAAAACCGGAGACGGCTGGGATTACGGGATTATCTGCTGCTACTGCAGGACGTTGTCTCTGCAGCAAACAGAGCAGAACATGCAAATGTCTTCCTCTCTGCACACGGGTCGTTCAAACACATGACTCGCTCTCACACGTGGACCACAGCTACATTTAGTTTGACACGTTCCAGTTGGCGTGCACTGGTTTTCAACCACTTCCAGGTTTTCCAGCATTTCCTGACTTGGGACCAGAAGAATCACCTAGTGTGATTTCACTGAAGTAAACACGGCTCCACATCCAGCTGTTTTCATCTCACAGCTTTCCTCCGACTTCTTCGATAGGGAACGGGACGTGACAGAAATCCAGCTGCCCGTGGGAAACCAGAGTTGTGACCATCCCGCTCTAAAGTCCGACTTCCCACGGGTCGGCTCCTTTAACATCAACGGGAGTTGCTTTTCCCTGCCGAGCAGAGGAGCAGGGCTTATCTTTGGCATTTGGTTGAACAATAAAAGCATGAAAGCCCTTGCAACGGCATGAAGGCTCTCTGATTTGTGCCAAAGGTCACGTTTGGTAGAACTCGACAGAATGCGTCTGATGCTGTTTTCTCTAAAATAACTCAGTTATCTGCAAAACACCATTTCATGCAGAACACCTTCCATCCCCTCTGAAGGAAACCTGAGAACTGCATTCACGCATTCATAGCTCCGCCCAACACCGGTCTGCTTTTAAACGAGTTTAATATGAAAGCTGCTAAGGATTGTCGTTTTTTATGATTGTCGTTTCAAATCTTTTAGTTTAAAATTGTTAGTAAATAAATTTCTTCTTTTTTAAACTTGCCTCATTATTGAAACAAACACAGAAAAGGGTTGCATTTCCAGTTTATCGAATGAAAAGAATCTTACTGAACCTTCTGTTTAATAAATAAACTTTGTTATTAATTTAAATCTTAAATTCATATTTCACACCACAACACCCTTTAGAAACCTCCAACGTCGCCCGTGATGAAGCCTGGCTAAACCGCACCTCACGGGTCAGACCACCGGGATGAGAGCAGAGAGCAACCTGAATCTTCTGAAATGCTGAAAGAACGACAAAACAGAAGAACGCTGGAAAAACGAGGGAAAACTGATATTTTTCCACAGATCATTTTAATCCCTGTGCTCTTTAATCCATTTACTCCAAAAGGTGCCTGGTCTCCCCTGGTCTGCAGCATTGTGTTGGGATTGAAAGCTGTGGTGCTGCGTCGGTTCTGGTCATTCCTGAGTGATGGAGGGGTTCCTCAGGGTTCAGCCCTCGGACTCCTTTAGTTCTCTAGACGCTTACGCACCGAGGAGCTGGCTCTACTGGTAATGCCTGATTTAATTACTCCTGCGTGTTTCAGCTTTTCTCTAAACGCTGTTTAATGTTTTCTTTGATGTTCTTTTCACACTTTGTTGTTTTTTATTACTGAAAATAATAATAAATAAAATTTGGTTTCTCGTTTCTGGCAGAGCGAACAAAGATCTTTGCTGTGCAAAAGACAACACGGCCACACAGATTATGATGATGATCATCTTCTGGCTGAGAGCAGCTTCACGGAGGCTGGTTTGGGTTTCAGAACTGAAACAGTTCAACGAGGCACAAAGAAAACCCGCTCTCGTTTGCATAAGAGCTTCAGCAGGTGGAGGAGTTCATCACCCTTCAGGGCGGGAGGGAAATCCACACCTGTTTGGTGTCAGGAGGGTTTTGTTGTGATCCTGACCTTCTGAATGATCACCCAGTCCTTCTGAGCTTCTGTGACCAGAACCCTCAGACACCAGGAGGCAGATCTGACCTTCTTGTCCACCTCGGACATCTCAAATCTTCCGTTTTCAAGCGCTCCCACTGACCGGAACTCCTTACACGTCTTCTCTTCTTTGGAGGACACCACATCTTGGCTTAGTTCCACCTGAGCCGAGTACAGGAGGTCTTTCCCCCCTGATCCTGTTTCCACCAGTATCCCAGTCACCACCGTGGCTGTTAGGAACACCACCGTCAGATGACTTCCTTTTTCTGGGGAGCGTCCCCAGAAGAATCCCTCCCCAGCTTCCCAGGCCAGTTTGGGGAAGTTCTTCTGGTAGGTGGACATGTTGGAGTAAACGTCAGCGGAAGGATTGTTGTAGACGCCTTCCTCAAAGTTCTTGTCCTTCAGCTTGTTGTATGTTCCCCGGAACGATGAAAACATGCCCATGTGTTGGAACAAGGAGGGTTTAAAGATGATGGGTTCTCTTTGAGTCATCAGCTCTCTGAAGTGACCCATCAGCCAATCACACGGCATCTCCTGGTAGAACAGGAAGAGAAAACGGGCCAGAAGAGGAAGGTGGGCCGACTTGTAGAGCTTCCCAATGTAGCCGAGGGTGGAGAATTCCAGCATCGCCCAGGTTCCCCTCTTGGAATTCTGCTCCTCCACGCGTCTCCTAATGGTCGTCAGGAAGTTCTTTGCGGAGAGGACATCATCCTCCAGCTGGAGATAGTACTGACCCAGACCTGCAGAGTAGTGGATAAGGAAGGAGTAGTCCAGGTTCTGCTTGGAGCGGAACGTTACTCGATCAGGTGGATCATTGTAGTTCCTCTTCAGACCTTCAGCAGAATCAGGGATTAGCATAAACGTCACATCATCAACAGCAACAAACGAGTCAACCAGGAAGCTGCACCTGTGAGAGGCGGGTACTGATCCAGAGGAACATGGATCACCACCAGCTGGCCCCGTTTCAGCTCCGAGGAAAACGCCACTTTCATCTCCGTCACCGTGTTGATGGTCCAGATGGCGTCAGAGTCGGCAAGCAGAACCACCACCACCATGGAGGAGCGCTCTTCAGGAGACGACTGGGAAAAGAGGGATTGCAGCGTGGGGACGAGATAGCTGCCCTTGGTCCTCTTCACCGAGGACAACCCAACGGACAAAAACTCTGAAACGAGTCGGAGACAAAAAGAGACAAGTCGTCAGGAGTCGGGAAGAAGACGGGTCTAACCCGACCTGCTGCAGATTCACCGTTATGTCTGATTAGGAGTTCAGGACAGAGCAATAATCATTATCATTATTATCATTATTATTATTATTATCATTATTATTATCATTTTCATTATTATTAAATATCATCATTATCATTATTATTAATATTATCATTATTATTAATATTATATCATACTTATTATCATTATTATTAATATTATTATTATGTTTTTATTTGCATTATTATTATTATTATTGTAACGTTATGAACTTCATAGTTTTCAGCTCCACACAGCTGCCCCTGTACACAGTAACACCCGTGTAGAAAAGCCAAGGTCGGGTGTTCCTCAGACTGTTTACATTCCAGGAGAAGAGCCAGAAGGATAAGAAGAAGCTTTTCAATAATCAAAGTACTTAATTTGTGATTAAAGCTATTCAAAACAGATGTTGATCAATAATAATCAAGTGAATGATCTGTGGAATAAAGATGTCATGATTTATGTGTTTAATGAAAACAGGACTACTGCACAGACAGACTGACCCTCATCTCCATAGAAACGCATGACACATTGTTCCAACCAATCAGAGCTTTCGGCTTGTTGAATTAAAGTGTCCAATCCGCTTTACTAAAACTTATCAACAATTCAGAGATATAACACAAGGCAACGCCATTTTAAGCTCAGTTCCATTTTGACTTCAGTTCTATTCACCGTCATCCCAAAGAGAAGCACAGCCTGGCCAGATGTGTTTTCTTCTTTAAACTAAGAACTGTGAAGTTGGAGATTTTCGTCGTTTAACAACCAGACGACATCCTTTCAAAATAAGAACACCTGCTGACGCTGCCGATTGGTACCGGGGTCGACCCTCCAGACGGGCTTTGACGTGCTGCGACCGCTGCTTCGACAGCTCCAGTACACATCCGAGGTTCTTGGACCTGGCATTTCCTGATCTACCTGGGAGGCCCCCCACTGGGTACGTACACGGCAAAATAGCGGCTCATGTCATCACTTTATAAGCCTCGTGATATCTAGTCATAACAAAGACTACCAGATTCAATGACGTCAGCCTAAGGAGTCTGAACCAACCACACACACATACACACACACACACACACACACACACCAACACAACATCCAAATCCATTTTCATCCATCACAGAGGTAGTCCGGGTAGATTGTTTAGAATTTATAATTAAGAAATTAAAGATTCTCAAACGATCCCATCTCTCTCTTTTCTTGTCTCAAAGTCAATACAGAGTGTTTAATTAAACTCCCTGATGATAAAAACAACCTATTCTTCTGTTTATAAAAAGTGATCTACTTACAGTGTATTAAAATACAACTCTAGATAGATACATCACTCTATTTCGTTACATTATTATCATTATTATTAATATTATTATTATCATTAATATTATCATTATTATTATTATTAATATTATCATTATTATTAATATTATTATTATGTTTTTATTTTCATTATTATTATTATTATCATTAATATTATCAGTGTTATTATTATTATTAATAATACTATTATATTATTGTTATTATTATTATTATTACCGGTAATATAATTATTATTTTCATTATTATTATTAATATTATTATTAATATTATTATTATCATTAGTATTTTCATTATTATTATGTGTATTATTTGTATTTGTAAACCTGGCTACTTGTCTGAGCTCATTCACCCATATGTCCCTACAAGATCCCTCCGATCAGCTGACCAACACCTCCTACATGTCCCTAGCTCTCGCTGTAAGTCCCGCGGGGAGCGCGCCTTTTCAGTTTGTGCACCGAAGCTCCGGAACCACTCGCCCCTCCCGATCAGACCTCTTCCTCTCTTTACCTTTTTAAGTCTCGTTTAAAAACTCACTTTTATTCTCTGGCTTTTAATTCTGTCTAACTTATTCCCTTTCTCCTTTTCCTTTCGGGTTGGATTACTTGATTTTAATGGATTTAGTTTTTATTTTTGATTGTTTTTATTGTGTGTTTTTGTTCAGCACTTTGGTCGGCTCTCATGCCGTGTTTAAGTGTGCTATATAAATAAAATTGGTATGGTATGGTATGGTATTATTAATATTATCTGTGTTATTATTATTATTAATAATATTAATATTATCAGAATTATCATTATTATTAATATTATCATTATTATTAATATGATCTTTATCATTAATATTTTCATTATTATTATTATTATTATTAATATTATAATTATTATTATCATTAATATTTTCATTATTATTATTAATAATAATAAAATATTATTATTATTATTGTTATTATTAATATTATTATCATTATTATTAATATTATTTTTATCATTAATATTTTCATTATTATTAATAATAATAATATTATCATTATTATAATTATTATTATTAGTATTATTAATATTTTCATTATTATCATTATTATTATGATTATTATGAATAATCATAATAATATCATTATCATTACTATTATTATCATTATTGTTATGTTATTATTTTCATTATTATTATCATTAATATTAATATCATTATTATTGTTACTAAAATAATAATAATTATTAGTAGTAGTAGTAATAGTATTACTACTAATATAATCATATTATTATTTTATTATTATTATTATTATTTCAGAGGAAACCAACTGGGCTCTTATTGATTCCTGGGAGATTGTAATTTTTAAAGTTAGGTTAAATATATGTTGGAAGGATCTAGAGATAAATGAAGCGTTACAATAAACGACATAAAACATCCATCTATTGTCTGAACCCGCTTTGTCCATGTAGGGTCGCGGGGGGCTGGTGCCTATCTCCAGCGGTCAACGGGCAAACAGGCGGGGTTCACCCTGGACAGAGAGCCAGTCCATCGCAGGGCAACACAGAGACACACAGGACAAACTATCACACGCACGCACACACGCACACACACACACACATACCCACACACACGCGCGCATACACACACACGCGCGCTCATACACACACACACACCTAAGGACAATTTAGACAGACCAATCAACCTAACAGTCATGTTTTTGGACTGTGGGAGGAAGCCGGAGAACCCGGAGAGAACCCACGCATGCGCAGGGAGAACATGCTAACTCCATGCAGAAAGATCCCAGGCCGGGAAGCGAACCCAGGACCTTCTCGCTGCAGGGCAACCGCTCCAACCACTGCGCCACTGCGCAGCAGACATAAAACAAACATTTATTTCTCGGTAGCGAGCTGGTTGTGGTTCTCTAGCAGGGCAGTGTTGAGGAACCGGCTCAACAAGCAGGTGCAGAACTTAATGTTCCATCTATCTGGAGACCTGCTGCAACACTGACTCGAGTTTCTAATGATGGCGGTAATAATCCAACAACAAAACAAGCAGCGCCTTTATTTTTTGGCTTGTTTACAAACATTTCTGGGGAATCATATTTATATTTAAATCAGCTTTCCAGTTAGAAAATAATCAACCAATCCTCTGTCCCTCTGGCAGAACCTACACTAACGAAGAGTCAGGTCCTCGTCAGACCCCAGGGCAAGTATTACATAAAGGTTCATCAATCATAAACAAGATAAATGAATGTATAGTCAGAGGACTCCAAAGCTCTTTACAGTGAATCATTCACACACTGATGGTGATGAGCTACGATGTAGCCACAGCTGCCCTGGGGCGCACCGACAGAGGCAAGGCTGCCGAGCACAGGTGCCACCGGTCCCTCCGACCACCACCAGCAGGCAGGGTGCATTAAGCGTCTTGCCCAAGGACACAACAGCAGAATTCTCTGGCGGGAGCCGGGATTGAACCTGCAACCTTTCGATTATTGGACAACCTGCTCTACCTCCTGAGCTACTGCTGCTCCTAAATGACATAAAACTGCTGTGAGACTCAGAATAACAGAGCTGCTTTAAGACAGCAGTTCTGTTTGTTTTGTAACTAGCCTTTAGCATATCAGTCCTGAAGGATGTAACTAAGTATCTGAGAAGGTCGTTTATAAAGCTGTGACAGGTACGATGGGAGTTCTTTATGACTTTCAGGTTCAAAATGAAGGAAAAAGCCCGTTAAAGGTGCAACAGGTGAGGGTTTTAATTGAGCATTTTGGCCATTTGAATGAAAACCAACAATTAAATGTTTTTAAGTGAATAATTGTAATCTCCTATGAAACATATAATCCTGGAAACACCTCATCCTGTCATTGTGAATGTCGCGTTCCCGCTCCATACCGGGCTTCTGACGCTAGAAACCTACTCCTCTACTTCTGCTCAGGCTACGTAGCCATGTAGCTAGTTAGCATGCTAGCTTTGGGCAGCCTGGGGTTTTGCTGTAAAGACTCTGACACAAGTCAGTGACTCGGTGCAACCTGCTGGGTTCCTTATAGAGGAAACTCGTGAGCCCTAAGGGTGGACTTTGAGCTCCCCTCAGAATGAAAGGCGACAGATTCAAGTGTTCCTTCGGTGAACTAACCCTAACCCTTCAGTTTGAGCTTCACTTCCTGGTTGGTTTTATTACCTGGCGTTGGGATTGACTGGACTTCCTGTGAACATCCGGGCTGCTCTGCCACATTCCGTGTCCTTGTCTCCCTTCCTTGTTTAGATCCGGTGTTTTCATGCCCCCTGCCTTTCAGCGTTCTTGGTTCTGTAACTCTTAGTTTATTTATCTTTAGTCCTCCGGTGTTCAGGTGAGTTTATGTTTTACAGGTTTCCAGGTCTGCTTGTGTTTGTCTACGCCCGCCAGCCTGGCTCCATGTGCTCCAGCTCTGGTTTCTACTCTTGTAGAAGACCTGTGTGTGTTTGCTTCCTGTGGTTCAGACCATTTTCACACTTAAACCATCGGACCTGCTCAGCTGTTCCTGAATGAAGGACTCTCTCCGAGTCGTGTCTGGGCCATCTGCAGTTTTGGGTTCACATCCTACGAATCGTGACAAGTCAGACCAAGTAGTTTAAAAACTTTGCTAAAGGCGCATTTTCATGATCCGGCTGTTAACTACAAACAGGTGTGGAGGTGTCTGCCTCCTTTTAACTCGGTTTTATATTTGAATCTAATCGTTCTGTTTCCACTACATTATTCTATTTAAAGGAGCTTGGACATTTGAATAGTTTTGAAGTGTAGCTGCTAACAGCGTTGTTCCAGGATTATCTGTCCACACATCGGTAGTTCATCATGTTACTTCCTCTTTACGTGTGGCATTAGATGATGTTGCCCCTTTAAAAAAGAAGGTAATTAGGGACAGGAAGTTGGCTCCCTGGTTTAATTCTCATTTATGAACTTAAAAATAAAACTCTAGAAGATTGGAGAGAACATGGCGCTCTACACACCAGGAGGAGTCCTCCTCATCCTGGAAAAACAGTCTTGTGCTTTATAAAAATAAGCTTCAACAAGCTAGAACTGTGAAGGTGAAGCTCTCGATTTACCGGTGGATCTACGTTCCTACCCTCACCTATGGTCATGAGCTTTGGGTAGTGACCGAAAGAACGAGATCACGGATGCAAGCGGCCGAAATGAGTTTTCTCCTAAGAGTGTCTGGGCTCTCCCTTAGAGACAGGGTGAGAAGCTCGGCCATCTGGGAGGGGCTTGGAGTAGACCTGCTGCTCCTCCACGTCGAGAGGAGCCAGTTGAGGTGGCTCGGGCATCTGGTCAGGATGCCTCCTGAACGCCTCCCTGGTGAGGTTTTCCGGGCACGTCCAACTGGGAGGAGACCTAAAGGTAGACCCAGGACACGGTGGAGGGACTATGTCTCTCACCTGGCCAGGGAACGCCTCGGGATTCCCCCGGAGGAGCTGGCCCAAGCGGCTGGGGAGAGGGAAGTCTGGGCCTCCTGACTTAGGCTGCTGCCCCCGCGACCCGACTCTGGATAAGCGGATGGATGGATGGATGGATGGATGGATGGATGGATGGATGGATGGATGGATGGATGGATGGATGGATGGATGGATGGATGGATGGATGGATGGATGGATGGATGGATGGATGGATGGATGGAAGCTAGAACTGCTTTTTTTCATCATTAATTGAGGAGAATAAGCATAATCCTAAATTTCTTTTCAGTACAGTTGCTAAAAATCATTGGTGCCCAACTGCCCTCTGTCCAGGAACTGTACATCAGCAGGACCAGGAAAAAGGCAGAGAATATTGTCCAAGATGCCACACATCCTGCATCTACTCTCTTCCATCTCCTCCCATCTGGCAGACGCGATAGATCGCTGTACACAAAAACTACCAGACACAAGAACAGTTTCTTTCCTTCAGCCATTTCTCTCCTCAATCTGTAGATTATTTTACCGTCCTTTACTATAGTTTTTAATACTAATTCAGTATGCTTATGGATATGTGTGTGTGTGTGTGTGTGTGTGTGTGGGTATGTATATATGTGTGTGTAAATGAACATGTGTGTGGGTATACATGTTCTTATGTGTTTTTAGGTATTTTTTATTCTCATTTATTGTGGTTGTTGTCTGTTTTAGAGAGCGAACATCTACCGAAGACAAATTCCTTGTAAATGTAATTTTACTTGGCCAATAAATCTGAATCTGAAACTTACACAGAATCATAGCTCTGAGCCATCTATTCCCTTAGCCCTCAGCAGCAATGACTTTGTGGGATTTTTTACAAGTAAAATTAATTCTATTAGAAACAAAATCTTTAGCATCCTCCCTAATGCGATTTCTTCTTCCTCAGTAAGTGAGGCAGCATCAGAGGTGACTGTAGAACCTCATCTGTGCTTGAACCCTTTTGATCCAGTTGAGCTTTCAGAGTTATCAAAAATATTAGCTTCAAGTTTTTAGCAAGTTTGTCTTGGCGGCAGAAGATAAATGACCAAGTTTTAGACATCAGGTGGATGGGGGTGAAAAACCTGATATTTCTGATTTTATTCTCAAAGAACGCTAGAAAGTTGTTAGTCAGAACTTGAGTGAACTGGCATAAGAGCGGCGTGAGGACAAACAGTCTGGTTTATGGTGCCAAACAGAACTTTAGTTATGTTTGTTTACAGCAATCAGCTGAGCAAAGTCAGTGGCCCTGGAAGTTTTCACCGTCTCATTCAGAGATGTTATCAGTTCTTTAAAGTGCAGCCTGTCTCTTTCTGATCTGGTCGACTTCCAACGGCTCTCGGCTCTGCAGCGTGTCCGTGTGTGCGTGTGTGTGTGTCTGCTCTGTCTTCTCCATCCCCAGTGAGTCGTGGAGGATGGCTGCTTATACTGAGCCAGGATTCTCTGGAGGTTTCTTCCTGTTAAAAGGGAGTTTTCCTCTCCACTGTCGCTAAATGCTTGCTTAGTATGAGGATTGCTGTAAAGACTCTGACACTAGTCAGTGACTCGATGTGACCTGCTGGGTTCCTTATATTGGAAACTTGTTACTGATAGGCTTAATGACCTGACCTGTGTTGTTTACCGTGTGCAGGTCCTTGAGACGACTTGTCATGACTCGGTGCTTTATAAATACATTTAATTGAAAACTGAATTATCTTTGAATGTTTCAGGTTCTCCTAGTAAACAAAAAAATCCAGCTCACTGTTTTCAATGAAAACAG
>SSNQ01034594.1:976932-987094 GCA_006942095.1 Nothobranchius kuhntae | reverse complement strand
AAGGTGTTGTGTTTTCATGTGAAAATGACTCACTCTGCTGGGTGGGCGGGGCTCCGGCCAGCAGCTGATAAGTCACATTGAGGAGCAGAAAGTCTCCCCGCTCCACCCAGGACTCTCTACTGACCATCCTCTCCACCTGCCAGGTCAGCGCTCTAGGAGTGGACTTCAGCCAGCTGGCCGGGCCCTGAAAGGACACACACACACACACACACACACACACACACACACACACACACACACACACACACACACACACACACACACACACACACACCTGTTCCAGGTCCTGACGTGTGATCAAACACAAGACACACCTCTACATATGTCTGCACTTGACTTTCTAGGACAGCTCAGTTATAGCTTAGATGTGTGTGTGTGTGTGTGTGTGTGTGTGTGTGTGTGTGTGTGTGTGTGTGTGTGTTTACCATTTGAACAAAACCTGAATAATTTAAAAAGTACAATCCACCGATGACGAGCAGAGCCACCACAGCCACTTTCTTCTTTTTGGAATGCCGTCGCATTTCCTGTGGGACACCAGAGGAGAGCTGTGTTAGGCCGGCTCTAACTCAGTCAGTGCCGGGGTAAATAATTCAGGTGATGAAAGTCTCAGATTCAGGTAATCCCACACTGGGGCCTCATTAAAATAAACTTTAACCACAAATCCCAGCTGGGAGTGTGGGAATATCCGAGCTCCGTGTCTGCAGGCGCGCTGGATTTCAGCTGCAAAAACTCGACCTTCATTAACCCAACGTGAACAAGGCTGACATTCAGCTGCGTTTTTACCTCATGTGTGAAGATGCAGGAAGTTGTTTATTTGACAATATTTTAATTATTTTACAGTATTTATAAAACGCCTTTCCACCAGGAAGCCCACGGTGGTCAACATGAAGAAAATCACAACAGACAGAAACCAATAAACGTTTTAAACTACAAAAGATATCCAAACACAATAAAAACAAGACAAATATGCTAAAACGAGGGGTCTGCAACCAAAGCATCGGTTCTTCTCTAAACACACCTGCTCAGAGTTTTTAATCCAGCCCTAAAACTCGAGATAACTGGTTTCCTGTTTTACAAAATAAGGAATGTTAGGGAAAAGTGGGCGGAGCTGAAGTCCAACACACACGCCCATGACCCTGACTGCGGGGGTGGGGTTCTGGAAACCACCAAAAAGAGCTAGCTTACTACATACAGAGCTAACTGTTTGTTAGCCTTCTCCTTTCAGCCGTGCTAACGTTTTACTTCCATCAACAATTTATTTTCCACATATATGAGTCAAACTCCGATAAAAGCAGGAGGCAGTTTTGCTCAATTGTTGGAATTCACCACATGAGTGCATTAAGATTAGCCAGGAACGCTGGGAGGGTTAGCCCGGAACGCTGGGAGGGTCACTAGTCAGTGACTCACTGCGGCCTGCTGGGTTCCTTATATAGGAAACTTTTTCTGATTGGCTTAATGACCTGACCAGTATTGGAATGTTTACTATGTGAAGTGCCTTGAGACGACTCTGGTCGTGATTTGGTGCTGTATAAATAAACTTGAAAGTTAGCCAGGAATGCTAGGAGGGTTATCTCGGAACGCTGGGAGGGAAAGTGGTTGTACTGAACCTACAGGGGTTGATGGAAATGAACAGGTCAGTCGTCACAACTTCATTGTTTTGAAGCGGTTAGTTTTTTACATGAATAACAGTGAAGTTCTTCAAGAAGAGCTCGCTGGAATCCATCGTTTTCATTAATGTGGTGGACGCCCAACAGACAACAGTTTGGCTCACACGTTCATGCAAACGGCCAAAATCCTGATCTATGAGGACGAGTTCCCTCCGGCGTCCACGCCGCTCAACTGCCCCAGTCACACCAGATCAGCCACGCTCCGACGCGGTGGGTCACAGGTGTCTGAACCTGTGTGAGACACCTGCTTCGTGTGACACGGCCGTTCCTCCACAGACGTCGTTACCGACCGCGTTAAATGGATGAGGTCTGGCAAGAATATCCAGGGATACAGCTCATCCAGGATCCTGATGGGGGTGCGTGAGCACATCACTCCCATTCTTAAACCTCTCCATGGGCCTCCTGCCCCACCCCTGCAGTTATGGACACGCCCCCCACTACCTAAAAATCACTCACCTTACCGACCACACACACTCATCGCTCTGCTAACTCCAACAGCGCTGCAGCGTGGGAGATCGGGCCTTTTCACTGCTGCTCCGAGATTATGGAACGCCGTCCCTGCTCGCCTAAGGGCTCCACGAACTCTGGACCTGCCTAGCCTTTAGGTAAACGTTTACGTCTCCTGTTGTTGTTGTTGTGGGTTCTGTAGCACTCAGAGAATCCTGAAATATAGAGTTATGAGTTGCATTTATGATGATGATGATGATGATGATGATGATGACACGACACCACTCAGCTCCTGTTTAATCCACAACAGGTGCGTGACACACCTGTCTCTATAGAAGATGTGGTGTGTCGGAGACCCTCTCTCCTATAGAAGACTTGTCCAAAAACACATCCTGCTGATGTTCAAACCCAACGAACTCGAGGAACAAAGACAGCTGACCTGAACAGAACCAGGATCCTGACCCAAACCCGACAGGATGGCCAGAAGCTCATTAAGATATTGTCTCATTTTTTCTGCCTGAATAAATAAATAAATAAATCATCTCTTTAGATGAGAGACTGAAAACGGAACATCATGCAGCTGTTGAATGGGTTAGAACCAGAACAGAACTTACGGAGAACCGGATGGTCAGCTGTTCTGGTTCTGCTCCTGCACTGACAGCGGAACAGGAAGTCTGTCCTCATGTGTTCATCCTCAGCTACTTGCTTTATTTTTAACATTCATTCATTCACCCAACTCTAACAGCTCAAGGCTGCGGGACACGTGACCATCAACAAGTAGCCCGAGCCGCTCCAGTCTAACCACAAACGAGCCTAAAGGTTCTGGTTCCGCTGAAAGTTCCGACTCAGCAACGTCTCCGAGCTGGGGTCAGAAACCTAAAGAAGCGACTTCAGAGCCGAGATTTAGAGCAGAACCAGAACCAGAACCAGAACCTACCGCTGATGAAGGTGGGACTTCCAGCCGCTCCTCTCGGGGTTCTCACTCGGAGCTCGGTTCGCGGTTCTGAGAAACAGAACCAGTCATGAACCAGACCAGAGCCGCTGCAGGCGGTTCCAGAGGAAACATCAGGCTGGCTGACCCAGACCGCCCCAGGTGGAGGCGTGTCGGGGAAGGTGTGTCGGAGCAACGGTCCGAGAAGCGCCGCACTCGGGCTGAAACAGCGCCACCTGCTGTTCGATGGCGTCCAAGTTGGAGGACGAGCGGAGTAAGCTCATTTGGTGTCCAAGTCTGTTTTCTTCTGAACTTTCAAACTAAATTTGATTGTCGAGTTAAGTTCGACAGCAAAGTGAACGTTTTCTTGTGTTTAAGGTGAGTGGAAGCGTTCGTCACCACATGCAGGCTAAGCTAGGAGCTAGCTTAGCTTAGAGGAAGAAGACAAAAAAGATATTTTCTATAAACATCCCGAGGCGCTTCACAAAACAAAACACGTAAAAATATAAAAAATAATTTAGAAAATGATTAAAAATATATTTAAAAAGAGCAAAAATAGACAATTGTGATTAAAAATGTAGAGAGAGAGTGAAAAGAGGGAAACCAGTGGATCCTGAGGAAGGTGGAATAGGTGGGGAGAGCAGAACCAGGAGAGGGTGAGGAAGGTCCACCAAACCTGAACAGGTGAGTTTAAAGGAGACCACTGAGTCCACTGATCTCAGGCTCAGGGGGAGAGAGGTCCAGAGTCTGGGGGCCACAGCAGCAGATGATCTGTCACCTTTGACCTTTAGCCTGGTGCTGCACAACCAGTAGGCTTTGGTCACTGGACCTCAGGGACCTGCTGGGGGTGTAGGGACTAAGAAGATCACCAATGTAAGATGGTGCTTGTCCATGTAAGGCCCTATAGACCAGAACCAGGATCTAGAGATGAACCCTGAAGGTGACGGGTCTGGTTAGTTAGATTATACAAATTAAACAAAGTATTAAATTAATCGTGGATGAAGTGAAAGAAAAGGACAGAAGCATCTTTTTATAAAAGTATGAATTTGTTCTTATTTTCTGAAAGAAATCCTCGTAACTTTAGGCTGAAGTTGTTTAGTAGACAAAGGTTGAAGGAGCGCTGTTCAGATGGTGCTGCTACTGAATATTAGTTCACACTGTTACCTACACACGTTACAGCAGTGCTCCACACCTGTCTCTCTGCAGACCGCCCCCTTCGTAGTGACTCAGTGCAGGAAAGTGAGAATCGCCCTTTAGCTCACGGGTGTCACACGCACAGTTCACACTGGGCCAGAAGGAAAACCGGGACCGAGTCTGGGCCGAACTCAGCAGTTACAGAACACTTAGTGCAAACGTGCACATTTCCCTCCATCTCCTGACCCTTGAGCAGAAACTTTTCAGAAAGAGACGGAGTTCAGTTTTGGGTCTGAAATAACAAAGTTTAATGTAAACAACACATCAGCGGCGTTCGTCATGCCTTCAGAGCTCCTGCTGAAGCTTTCACCGGTCCACGCCCTGCAGCAGAAAACAGGCTGGGGTGGGCTCTGAGCGCAGGGCGTCCTGGGACTGAGAGGAAACCCCGACACCAGGAAGGTTTCACTTTGGCCGTTTCCTTTATGGATCCATGGAGTTCCAGAGCTCATCGAATGCCGTGTTGATCTTTGGAGACCCACAGGGTTGATCACCAGGAACCACTCCTACCTCCTACCTGCTGCGGATGAACACCTTCCCTTTGGAAGGGTTGTGTCTGACCGGAGAAACGGGGCAGGAACCCGTTGGCTCATTGCTCCAGTTCTGGAAAACGTGCTGAAGAGAACTCCTTAAAATGGAATGCTGCCCTCGTTATTCCACGGTGCGGGCGGCTGACCACACCTGCTAGTACTCACATCTGCTTTTACCACAAGGAAGCGTCGTTAACTTTTGACGGAAATATTTGAGTCCTTATCTGAACTTCAGCTTCACTTTGATCCCATGTGACCTTTGAACTTTCATCCATGAAACGCTTGAGTTTCATTAGATTCTCTTCAGTCAGTCTGGGGATGGTTTATAGACACACACGCCCTGTTTTCCTGCTGAATGATTAATCCAGATTAACTCTAAAGAATCTATAATCTAATACTTCTGAACTCGTGACTGAGTGAATCAGCCTGACCTACGTGTAAACAACCACAGCTGCTGGGATTACAGGACAAATGGCACCAATAATCCAGATATTCTGGATTAACACGCCTCCTCGTGAGTCTGAAGTCAGCTTCTGGAGTTCAGCGCAGGAGCAGACAAAACCTGCTTATTGTGTTTAATCCTAAAACGCCACATGATGATTTGATACGAGTCGTCCACGAGTCATCCAGCCTGAGCCACTCGTCACCTGCAGCCGTCGACTCGGTCTGCAGCTGTTGGAGGATAAACGTTTCCCCGCTTCCAGGTCCAACCAGGAGAGCCGAGCCGGTCAGCACCAACATGAACAAGCGGGACTCAGCCTGGGTCTGACTGGTTTGGCTTTAGGTCCCGCCTACACAGCCCTGCCCGTGTGAAGGAAGCAGCTTCCTGTTTGCTCCAACAAAGTTCTGACCGTCCAGAGAATGGTCCTCAGGCCAGCCGCTTCCCACTCGCTCAGGCAGCTGAGAACAAACGGAGATCATCTAAATGCTCCCCGAGGAGAGAGAGTGCAGAACGGAGGAGAGGACGGACACAAACGCCCTCAGGGCTCTCGCGTCGGTCGGCTGTTGCCTCAGAGTGACTCTAACTTCCTGTCCTCTGGTTCCCGCTGCCCCCATCTCTTCTGCCGCCTCCTCCTGCTGCAGCTGTGCCAGGACGAGCGTGCTGTCGGTGGCGTGTGTGTGTTGTGTGTGTGTGTACAAAAAGACTCTCCATGGGAGTGTGTGTGGAGGCGTGAAGGCCAGAGTCTGAATGTTGACCAGCTGCATGGCGGCCTGCAGGCTCTGAGGGGAGCAGCAGCGTAGGAGCGGACAGCGGACGGTCTCTTCTGTCCAGACACAGCCCTGCTCCTCAGCTGGTGGAGACACAGAGTAAGTTTAGGTCACAATCACATCCGACACCGTTACTGGACCACAGGCCCAAAGGTTCTGACCACCATATGTTACACCTGAAAGTCCCACTAGCCATCACCCTGCTGACCTTACATCTCTTCACCGGACACAGCCCCGTGGGGAGCGGGGAACCCCCAACCCCAACCCCGGAGGGTCAAGCAGGGATTTGAACCGTGAACTCCCAGTCCCAGGGTGGACACGCTACCACTAGGCCACTGAGAAGGTTATGTGATAAAAGATCCCCGTTGGCACTAGGAATGTCCTTTTATCTGAAATCGGAGCGTTTGTCGGCCTGAGTTTACACCGGGAATAAAAAGTGAAGCTCCGCCCACGCCTGCTCTGACAGAACGTGCCTACAACAGCGCCAGGCCAGCCTGATGCTGTACTCCTCGGTAGTCCAGTGATTTAAGCACCCGCGTTCATCTAGTGCAGCCACGTGCTGACGCCGCTCCGACTCCCGATGGCGTCAGCAGTCATTTATTCAGCAGCTGAAGCAGATTTCTTCTATTAATATTTTAGTTTTATTGATTATTTTCTGCAAAAAATGTTGTCTCTAAAGATCTTTAGGTATAAAGACCCCTCATGAAGAAAAATATACATGAAACCGTCTTCCACCAACCAGGTGAGGGCCACCAGGACCCCTCTGGAGGCGGGGCTTGTTGGCCAGCGCCTGGTGGCCGGGCTGTCACCCCAAGAGCCTGGCCGAGCACAGCTTGAAGAGGAAACGTTGGGCCCCTTCCCATGGGCTCACCACTTGTGGGAGGGGCCAAAGGGGTCGGGTGCAGTGTGTGACGGGTGGTCGCTGAGGGCGGGGACCTCGGCGGTCTGACCCTCGGCTACAGAAGCTGGCTCTACTCTGGTGGGGAAGGAGGCTGAGTTGGTGTGTGAGGCTGAGTGGAACGCGGCTCGGGTGGTCGAGGAGGCAAAAACCCAGGTGTGGGAGGAGTTCGGCGAGACCATGGAGCTAGATTTCAGCAAGGAGATTCTGGTCCACCATCCAGATTTGGGGGTCGGGGGGAAAGCAGTGCACTACCAGCACTGTTTATAGTGGGGACGGTGTGCTGCTGACCTCTACTCAGGACCTTGTGGATCGGTGGGCAGAATATTTCGAAGACCTCCTCAATCCCACCGACTCGTCTTCCAGTGAGGAAGCAGAGTCTGGGGACTTTGGGTTGGCCTCTCAAGTCTCTGGTGCTGAGGTCACTGAGGTGGTTAGAAGCTCCTCTGTGGCAAGGCTCCAGGGGTGGATGAGATCCGCCCGGAGTTCCTTAACCCTCCCACTGTCTTCATGGGTGACCCCATGAGGGGTGAGGTGGGGCTCACTCCTCACCCCTGCCACATGGACCCAAGGGATAAACCAACCGTGCTCAGAGGTCAACTTTCCTCGTGGGGTCACCCATGAAGACAGTGGGAGGGTTAAGGCTCTGGATGTTGTGGGGCTGTGTTGGCTGACACGGTTCTGCAGTATCGAGTGGACATCGGGGGCCCTGTGGGGGGTACTCCAGGAGTATGTGGTACCAGGCCTTCAGGTCAGTTAGGGTGAGAAGCTCGGCCATCTGGGAGGGGCTCAGAGTAGACCAGCTGCTCCTCCACATCGAGAGGAGCCAGTTGAGGTGGCTCGGGTATCTGGTCAGGATGCCTCCTGGACGCCTCCCTGGTGAGGTTTTCCGGGCACGTCCAACCGGGAGGAGACCTAAAGGTAGACCCAGGACACGGTGGAGGGACTATGTCTCTCACCTGACCAGAGAACGCCTTGGGATTCCCCCGGAGGAGCTGGCCCAAGTGGCTGGGGAGAGGGAAGTCTGGGCCTCCCTGCTTAGGCTGCTGCCCCCGCGACCTGACTCCAGATAAGCGGAAGTAAATGGATGGATAAAACTCTTTGAATTTGGTCGTTTTAGTTTATTTACTCTGCTCACACTGGCTAAACAAAGTCAAACACAGATTAGTCCTTAGATTTGAAACAGTTGAGACGGGCAAGCGTAGCTAAAGAAACTACTGCTGAGATCGGGAGTCGAACCAGTGCTGAACTACCTGCCAGTGCAGCGCTCCGACCACTGGACTACCCAGTCAGCACTCGCCGTGACGCAGGGTTTACACGGCGGTGCAGATTCCAGAACTGAGACAGACCAGCGCTGGGGGAGGACAGACGCCTGCTGATGCACGTTTTCATTCAGTCCTTTTCAGGATTTTCAAAGTAAAACTCTACATTTGCAGCTGGGACAGGGAAATGCACGAATGCTGTTAAAACTGGGTTTGGGGCTATTTCTCACGAGGAAATGGCGACGCCACACGGTGGAAAGCTCCAACAAGTGGATTTTCCATGATCTGGAACATTTCAAATGAAATGATCCATAAAAAGAGGAAAGTGGAGTTTGTTCCCGCAGCCGTCGACGATAAGAGGAATTATAAAAGTGTTGTTAGCAAAAAGCCTCCTGCAGGGAAAACGATGAATAAACTTTGTACTAAAACATCAACCAGGAGGAGGCGTGTGAGAACAGCTGAGGTGACCCATCAGCACCAAAAGGCCCGTCGCTGTGGCTGTAATGAGCTAGCTCGCCATGCTAACGCTACAGAAGAGGTCAGGTAGAGGACTTCTGTCCGGCGGACTTTACTGAACTCAAGCTCTCCGTGTTGTCGTCCAGCTGCTCTACATGTGACCAGCCCGGGTTATAAATAGCTGCAGCTCGGGTGTCCTCAGAGGCTTTTACCGGTGAGGTCATGGTCTGGGGCTGCGCAGTGGTGCAGCGGTTAGAGCTGTTGCCTTGCAGTAAGAAGGTCCTGGGTTCGCCTCCCGGCCCGGGATCTTTCTGCATGGAGTTAGCATGTTGTCCCGTGCATGCGGGGTTCTCCGGGTTCCTCCCACAGTCCAACAACACGACTGCTAGGTTGGTCTGTCTGCATTGTCCTGACATCAAGCACCCTACCAACGGCTGGAGGACACAGAGGCCCATCATGCTGCACAGGAACCGGTTCTGAACACCAGAGGTCGACCTCACCAGGCCAGGCCCGAGGTGTCGGTTATCAGAGAGGTCCCTGAGACCATCCACCATAACTGCAGGTGTGAGATGATGGCATCCATGGAACGCCACAACCAGGTGGCTGGCATCGTGTAGGAACATCTGTGTGGAGTATGGACTGGCAGGTCAAAGGTCAAAGTGGGTGACACCCCCTAAGGTGGGAGAGACTTCAAGTGTTTACCTGAAGTAGCGGACTTATGAATGTCATGAGTCACTGTCCACATTTTACACCATGGGTCTCTGGTCCCGCCCACCAGAGCGACGCGTTCATCCACCATCCCCTTACCGTGTTCCAGACGGGAAGTGTGTCGCTGCAGCCACAGGCGCTCAAACTCCTCCGGGCTGACGGCCGGAGAAAGGGACAATGTGATGTCAGAGGCCACGCCGTCCGCGGGGGCGTCTGGATGCTCACCTGGACTATCCGAGCCTGGATGGGAGAGAGAGGAAAACAGAGAGGATGCTGGGAATAACTCGCCGTCCTTCAGGAATAACCACAGCTTTACTTCATCATCCCAGATCAGAGCTGAGCCCAGAAGCCGCAGTTTCCTGCAGCCTGGCGAGCCAACAGGAAGTTCATCACAAAACGTCATGGAAGAGGAGAAGCCACACGTTTACTTTCATCAGAAGAAGCAGGAAGCAGGAAGCTGAGGGATTCATGTATTCAACAGCCTCGATGGTCTCCTGCTCAGGTCCCAGCCATGATGCTCTCTCTGAAGCATCAAAGGCACGCCGCAGCACGCCACACCACGCCGCAGCACGCCACACCACGCCGCAGCACGCCACACCACGCCACAGCACGCCACACCACGCCGCAGCACGCCACACCACACCGCACCACGCTGCAGCACCACGCCACAGCACGCCACACCACGCCACACCACGCCGCAGCACGCCACACCACGCCGCAGCACGCCACACCACGCCACACCACGCCGCACCACGCCGCAGCACGCCACACCACGCCACACCACGCCACACCACGCCACACCACACCACGCCGCAGCACGCCGCACCACACCACGCCGCACCACACCACGCCACACCACACCA
>SSNQ01034594.1:954432-969432 GCA_006942095.1 Nothobranchius kuhntae | reverse complement strand
CAGAGCTGCTATCCAGCACCGGGGTCCCCCACCTATTAGCTGGTTTCCTGACAGGGTTTCGCTTAAACTAATTTATGAAGCTAAAAACATTCACAGCCAGGAGCAGCAAGATGGAAACCAGTCTGGTATAAAGCAAGAACTGGTGCAGAACCAGGGCCCACCTGAACGTGGCAGAGGGCTGCGAACCTCATCTCCCTGGAGCTGCTCCCACAGGCGGACAGCAGCGGGCCTCGGACTCGCTCCAGAGCAGCCAGACTGACGGCAGGAAGGTCGGAGCAGAGGCTCAGGAAGAGGCTGAGGGTGGCAGCCATGACGGGGGGGTGAGGGCTGACCAGGGAGGGGTCCAGCAGAGACAGGATGTCGAAGAGCTCGTCGTCTGACTGGGGCCGGTAGCGCCGGAGGACCCTCAGCACCTCACACTGACCCCAGACATCACAGTCCTTCAGCCTGAACCCAAACAACACGACACAGAGATGGCCCAGGTCAGACTCCAGTACAGCAGGTGGCGCTGGTGAGCCGACACGATGGCTCGTCAACAGTTTAGTTTAGTAAAGAAACCTGAAAACACGTCAATTTTTGTGTTGTTGTTCTAAATAAATCAAGTTATTCAGCTGCAGTCAGCTTTAATTCATCAGAGTCTGGTGGGCGGAGCCTGGTGGATCAAGCTCCGCCCACCAGCTTCTGAATAGAACTCAAACTTTAGAGCTAGCCGCCACTTAGCTAACACAAACGAGCATTTATAAAAACGTTTCCTTTTTTAAAAACTATTTGTATTGTTCTTTATTTTCAGACACCATTTATACTTTTCATACATCTTCTAGTTGGAGTTAGCTTGGGTTTTCCTGGCTCATCCCTTTAGTTATGCTAGGATAGCGTTAGAATTCCATCATTTTCCAGCACAAAATCATTTCAGTGTAAATGGTTTAGGGTCGTTTCATTTAAGGACGTTACTGGTTTGGTCCTTTTCACAACCTGTTTGTTTATCTGCAGCAGGAAACAGAACCAAACCAGAACCTTCGGAGTCAGACAGGATCCATCCGGTGGTGGCGGGATGTCAGCGGTAAGAAGCTGAGCCCATCAGGCGCCAGCTCTCCCCAACAGGAAACAGCCGGCGGTTCTAATTCAATGAGCCCGGTAACGACGACGGATCACACAGAAACATCAGAACATTACGACTGCTGCTGTTCAACACCAGAGACAGAAACCCTGAAATGAGCTGAAGCGACGCGTGACGTAACGCAGAGCCTGGGTTTATGGGGTGTTTATAAAATAATGAATAATAAACTGAAACGCTGCCACATTTATTCTGTTTTATCCCAAAAGCATCGAGTTAAAGAAAACCGGCAGCATCTTCTGTGGTCGGGTGCAGCGCCACGCCTGCAGCTCGCTGCTGCTGCTGGCTACGGACCAGCGCCAGAGGGTTCTAGATAACGAGCAAAGATGAGTCACACACGATAGGTTGATAAGTAGATCAAGGCGTGAACATGTTGTAGGGATCAAAGGAACAGCGCTGGGCTGGTTTAAATCCTACCTGTCTGACAGATTTCATTTTGTAAACGTACATGACAAATCGTCTTCATACTCCAGGGTTACTTGTGGAGTACCACAGGGTTCAGTGCTTGGACCAATTCATTTTACTATATATATGCTCCCAATTGGTAAAATCATTAGACAGCGTCCAAAAGGGTTCAAAATGATGGCAGCGAGACTTCTTTGGCTTCTTGAAGATGTTCCGCTTCTCATCCGAGGAGCTTTGTAAGTTCTGACTGGAATATGGGAGAGTCGTGCTGTAGCTGCCTGTTGTTGTTTAACTCTACCCCTGATGAAGTTGTTAGCCTCTAAGGTAACAACTTCATCAGGGGTAGAGCGGAGGAGTACTCAGAGTAGTTTCTGCTCCTTAAATAACAACAGTTGGTTATTTTAGTTAGTTGGTTCATTATGATGTCACAATGTTGTTGTGAGCCTGCGTGTGTCTATTTGTTAGCGACTCCGCCCTCTTGGTCTGCCAGGTAACAGCCTTTGTTGCATTTTTCAAACAGGAAGTGGGAGTGGAGTAATACTCTGGTAGGGGGTGACTTGCTCTTTAAACAACTCTGGATCTTTTTACCTTCTAGTCGACTACAAACTACAAATGCCGGCACTGCAGCGTTAGCTCAACACAGACGTGGCAACCTGACAAACTCAGGGTGTAAACAGTAACTGCGTCCCTCTTTGGTTTGTTTTTTTAAAAGGAGAAAATCTGACAACCCCTCAGCCGGCTCAGGATGAAATGTTTCACTGTAACCTTCTAACATGAGCCATTGGAGGGTTTTGGGATTAGTTCTCTGTACATATTGCTCCTTTAATGTCAGTCATTTCTAGTCACTGTCAGCCTTTGTAACACACCCTGGATGTCGTCTATAATTCTACTTGGATTTGCTTTCTAAGCATCAGAACGTTAAACACCAACCTTTTGAGGAGGTGATGAGTGATGGGTTTGTTGATTACGACTCCTCCCTCCTCCTTTAGGATCTCCTCCAAAGCTCGGAGGCAGTTCACCACCACGACAGGGTCCGGGTCCCTCAGCAGGCTGTACAGCTCGTTCACCACGGCGGCATCTGGAGAAACCAGACGCCTCGTTAGCGTCTCTCCGGATCAGCTGATGAAGCCACTTCTAGTCTCAGAACCTAAACTCAGATATGTGTTGACTGTGTTTGACACATCGATTAGAGAGAATATTGACAGGAATCTTGATGCCAGACCAATGAGTCTTCCCCGGATCTCTTCCTTCTGGGACAGGACTGGAAATCCTCCAGAAGGAACCAGGAGGGATCGTTATCAGATACCTGATCTCAGGAGGCGTTATAAAGAAGACAAGGGTTTCTCCTGCTGAAGAAGATCCTTCTGCCACTTCTATCCCAGATTTCGTTCTTTCTGTCCTCTTTTAAATCCCATGACCATAGATGAGGCTAGAAACGTAGATTATCCAGTAATCTGTGAGCTTTTCCTGTTGGTTCAGCTCCTTCATCTAAACAGACCCGGGCTTCAACAACTTCTCCGCTTAAGGCAGGGGCTCACTAAGCACCTGGAGAGAGCACTCAGAGGGCAACAGCAGCTCAGGAGGTAGAGCAGGCTGTCCAGTAGTCGGAGGGTTTTAGGTTCCATCCCAGCTCCCGCCAGAGGATGCGGACACCCTTGCCTGCTGGTTGGAGGAACCGGTCGCGCCAGTATTCGGCAGTCTGGCTTCTAGTGTGCCCCAGAGCAGCTGTGGCTACACCGTAGCTCGAACTGAAATCATGAGCTCAGACTTGTGGAAGTCGACCTTCATCATGGAGGTAGCCCTCATGGAGGGGGCCATCGTCTAGCACACTGCTGCTAACCACTTAAACATTCTCCCTCTCCTGACAATGGCTTTTTACTCTCTTTCACGTTGGATGTGCTACTACTAGTTTACCCGTTTAATTATAGATCCACTAGGATAAATACAATAAAGTTTATCTTTCACCAAATAGAATATTTACTAAGAAATCACAATGTAACCGTTGTGTGTGTGTGTGTGTGTGTGTGTGTGTGTGTGTGTGTGTGTGTGTGTGTGTGTGTGTGTGGAGGATGGCTGCTTATACTGAGCCAGGATCCTCTGGAGGTTTATCCTGTTTAAAGGGAGTTTTCCTCTCCACTGTCGCTGCATGCTTGCTTAGTATGAGGATTGCTGTAAAGACTCTGACACTAGTCAGTGACTCGATGCGACCTGCTGGGTTCCTTATACAGGAACCTTGTTACTGACTGGCTTAATGACCTGAGCTGTGTTGGGATGTTTATCATGTGAAGGTCCTTCAGACGACGCTTGTAGTGATTTGGCGCTTTATAAATAAACTTGAATTGAATCCCGCCTGCTTCACATCTGGCAGCAAAACGGAGACGACGCGTTTCTGTTGGTGGTTTCAAGCATCAGTGTCTGACATCAAATACAGGCTAAACTAAAGGATATGTGATTAAAATCATATTTATACGCTGGTATTTTTCTGCACCCTTCTCTCTTTCAGTCACTAAACAAACGCAGCAGCAGACAGATTCAACTCCACCTAGATCAGCAGCAGGCTGGAGGTTGGAGAGTTTGGCCCAGCCGAGCACCGCCACCCGTCGGACACACGCAGCTCGGTCTCTCAGCCCAGCTGTCAGCGGCTGTTCCACGTACTCCACCAGGCTGGGCAGTCTGACACACACACACACACCAATCACAAATCGATCACAAGCGCTGCTGTTGTCATGGTTACAGCCAGGTCCAGGTCACCTGAGGTTGGTCATGCTCCTCAGCGCGAGGCTGCGGACCATGGGGTTTGGATCCTGGCAGTCCTTCCTCAGAGTGTTGACGACCAGCAGGGACAGCTCCGGGTTTAAGGTGGCGTAGGAACACAGGAAGATGTAAACCAGCTTCTTCTGGACCACGTCCACCGTCGCGCACGCTTTCACCATCTCACTGAACAGGCTGGACACGTCAGCACCCTGGGACATCATCCTGAGGAGGAGGTTAGGGCTGAATCACACACAACTAAATATCTCAGCCAAAAATCTGCACCCAATCACTTCAGTCGTGCTAGAAACATAACAGTTTCCACAACTTGGACACCTGACCCTAACCCCACACAGAAAAACACGTCAGGTCGTGCAGAAGAGAGGAGCCGAGGGTCCAAACACGTGGTGATCGATGCTGAGAAACATGGCTGAGTGGGAGGAAATAAATAAATAATGGAGGGTTTGACACATGCCTTAGTGTTTGGGCCCTGATCCTGTTCCGTCTATGACCCCCCTGTGGGACAAGGTCTCTAGACTCCAGAATCTGTTTATTCTGGTCCATAAAACCACCTGGGGGTCTAATCTGAGAAATGGCGGATATGTAGCTGCGGCCCTGAGGGTTCACAGGTGAGTTGTGTCTGTGAGGCACCTGATGACTCTGAGGACGGTGTTCCTGTAGCGCAGCGGGTCGGCCTGGATGTTGGGGTTCGACAGTGCCCTCCTCAGCTCCTTCACCGCCTCCTTACCGCCCAGATACGGCATGATGACGAACGCAGATCAAAACGGTTTACGTCTAAACGTCACCTCTCCACGCAAAACACGGTTACGGTTTTAGACTTTAACGAAAGAAATCTCAAACGGGTGGTTTCATTACGGCTAGCATTAGCTAGATGACTAGTTTGTTTACATCGTTCTCACTTCCGCATTCTTTTTCTTCTTCTACTGTAAGTTTTCTGCTCACTCTGGCGCCCTCTGCTGGTGAGTCTGGTTGCAGGATATTTCCTCCAGCTCAGGACTCGCTGTACGAAGGAGAACCCGCAGATCTTTCCTCCCTGCTGCTGTTACTCTATAAAAGTCACTGCTAACAGAAGCCATGCATCTGTAACCTTCCACTGCAAATATCATCTTTTCAAAACGTGCAATATAACTACTACTCACATTACCATGTGCAATAATTATCTTAACTTATTATTACTATGTACTCCTGTGTGGTATCTTGGGTGCTACTGCTGCTGTCCTGCTGTACCTGAGCCATTGCACTATTGCAAATTCCCCACCGAGGGACTAATAAAGGTATTCTTATTCTTATAAAATCATGTGACTGTATTTTGTTTCAAAGATAACAAACATTTTAAAAGTTAGCTCTCCCTCCAAAGTGGATAAACAAAGGGTCATGGCTGTTTCAGTTATATAAATGTTGTATTTTAGCTGATTAAAGAGCAAGTCACCCCCAAATCAACTTTTTTCTGATAAACTATATAAATGTGTCTGATCGTGCTGCAGACACGTGAAGTCAATAGTTTTGCACTTTAGTGCATTTTAGTTAAAATTTTAATTTTCTGCCTGAAACTGTCAGTGTTGTGCCGTTGTCAGGTAAAACTCTGCACTGCATTTGAATTTAAACCTGCCATCGCTATTGGCTAAGAGGTACCTTAGAACGTTAGCTGGTACCATATGATGTCACAATGTCGTAGTGAGCCTGTGTGTGTGTATTTGTTAGCAGCTCCGCCCTCTCGGTCTGCTAGGCTACAGCATTTGTTGCATTTTTCCAACATGAAGTGGGAGTGGAGTAAGAATCTGGTAGGGGGTGACTTGCTCTTTAAACACCTCACCATCATCTGCTTATCCGGGGTTGTTTTAAATTCTGAATTGTTTATTAGAAAACACAAATGTTTCTCATACTTAACCCATAAAACCCATATTTAGGTTCCTGGGTTTGGTTTTAGGGTCAAAACAACTTCATAAGTTCAGGAGCTATTCTAGAAAGTGAGATTTTCCCAGAACCAGGCTTTTCCTGGTAACAGCCCCAGTTCTACCAACACGGCTAGCCTGAAGCCCCGCCCCGTCACCATGGTAACACATGCTGGAGAACAAACCTGCTCCGCGGCAGCTAGGCTAGCTGCTAGGGCGTGATGAAGTTTGGAGAATATGATTGGACGAGGCAAGTGACGTCACCTTTTTCTTGTGGGTGGCTGGCAGCTAGGAGGTGGTGAATCAGCGCCCCCGCTGGCGGGCTAAATAATTAATAAACGTGGAGTTTAAACTTTTTAACATGAGCTGTGACTGGATTTACATCTTTGTTGTGTTTAATCTTCATTTGCAGCCAGGAGCGTCGGACTCCACTGATGTCAGCGTTATTAATAAGTATAATTATATCAGCTTTAGTCTGGGACGGCCCGTATCATCAACACGCTGCCTCCAACAACCTCTGACCCTACAGCCTCCTGGTGTGGCTTCCTGCTGCACAAAGGGCTGGTTTAGGTGAGCAGATGCGTTACCAGCCCATCTGGACATAATTGCATTAAACACCAAGAGTTTTTAGTCAGTCGACGATTTTATTGATTGTGAAAACAAGAACATCTACAAACACACAGCTGTGACCTCCAGCACGGTCAGCCCCACCTCTAGTCCAGAGGCAAACATCAGCTCCACCTAGCCCAGGTTTGGGGGTTGAAAAGCAGAGCTTCATTAAAGAGGAAAAGTGGGAGGGGCTTTGTGCTGGATGGCCAATCAGCTGTCAGAAGCAGAACTCCTGGGCGCCGCCCTGCTGGTCACACAGGAAGCTGCTCAAACCTTCCAGGTGGACGCAGGCAGAGCCAGGTGCCGGTTATTTTCCACATCACTCATGCATCAATGATCCGTTTCATCAAAAATATCCCAGAAAGTTTAAATAAAGAATTTAAAGAAAAGGTGGAAACAGGTGAGGGCATCCTCCACTGATGACATCACAAAGGGGTCTGAAACTGATCGGAACATCAGTCACAAGAGTTCTGGCTCTAGGACAAGGTGCTGCTGGGGTCTGGGCTGCTGGCACTGATTTCCTGGTTAGCCGCCTGGCTCCCTCGGGGGGGCACCTCAATGATCCGAGGCTTTTCGATGATCCGAGCGCATCGCTCGCCTTTCTCCACGATTCCAATGATCCACGCTCCGTTAGAAGTTCCTCCTGCTGCTGAACTGAGGCTCTTCATCTCTGAGCAGAACTTTGCTGCCTGTTCCCTCGGTAGACACACCAGCAGCCCACCTGCAGGGAGGTCAGAGGTCAGTGATGGGTTTACAGTTCTGCAACAACAGTCCTCGTCGGTTTATCAGGTGACGTATCGGGTGCTGTAGCGTTGCATGATGGGATAGCTAGTTGTATAAACAGAAGCACTTTGTGTGTTGTGAGCTTAAAATCTGCATAAATTATCCACTCCTGTTGTGTGAGGGCTGCCATGCTACCTGCACGAGAAGGCAACGTTAACGTAGGCAGGGATAGCAGTTTTTACGTGTTTTAGTTTTTACGTGTTTGTTTCAGTTTTTACGTGTTTGTTTTTTCGTGTGTCATTACGCGTTCCACGTTTCAGTTTTTACACGTTTCAGTTTTTACGGGTTTACCTTTTAGTTTGTGCGCGTTTCACGTTTCAGTTTGTGCGCGTTTCACGTTTCAGTTTGTGCGCGTTTCACGTTTCAGTTTGTGCGCGTTTTACGTTTCAGTTTGTGCGCGTGTCGCGTGTCAGTTGTTACGCGTTTTTACGTTTTACGCGTTTCACGTTGTAGTTTTTACGCGTTTCACGTTGTAGTTTTTACGCGTTTCACGTTGTAGTTTTTACGCGTTTCACGTTGTAGTTTTTACGCGTTTCACGTTGTAGTTTTTACGCGTTTCACGTTGTAGTTTTTACGTGTTTCACGTTGTAGTTTTTACGTGTTTCACGTTGTAGTTTTTACGTGTTTCATGTTGTAGTTTTTACGTGTTTCATGTTGTAGTTTTTACGTGTTTTATGTTGTAGTTTTTACGTGTTTTATGTTGTAGTTTTTACGTGTTTCATGTTGTAGTTTTTATGTGTTTTATGTTGTAGTTTTTACGTGTTTTATGTTGTAGTTTTTACGTGTTTTTTGTTGTAGTTTTTACATGTTTTTTGTTTAAGTTTGTACGTGTTTTAATTTTGTGAAGCGTTTTGGTCAGTTCCGTACTGATGTAAGCTGCTGTATACAAAGGTGGCTTGGCGTTAACCGGGTATTCGCTGGTTCTGACCGTTTACTTTGGGTCATTCTGACAGACTCGTGCAGGTGAGCAGACCTTTAAACGTTACACACAGAGAACATCACAGAGGTAACAAAATACACCAAGACAAGATTCCCATCAGAACATCTGAGCATCATCTCAGAGCTGGACTCCATGATCCGTGCAGCTCTCAGCGGCCTGAGGGCCAGCCCAGCAGAACCAGAACCAGAACCCAGCAGGTAAAATGTTGCTACGTTCTCGTGTAACTGTAACATTAATATGATGCTGTCGGCTTGGTTAGACTGAACATTTAAGGCTACTTGTGTGAAATCCATTCAAATCATGAGCTCCGCACCACCCCATCTCAGCAGCAGTATCATCCACGGTGAAGTGGTCGAGGAGTACAAATATCTTGGTTCTTGGATCGATAACAAGCTACGGTTTGTCACAAACACAGAGTCCATTTTTAAACGAGCTCAGCAGAGAATCTGTCTTGTAAGGAAATTGAATTATTTTAATGTGAATAAAAGGATTCTCTGCAACCTTTATTGCTGTTTTATAGAAAGCCTTTTAACCTTCTCATTTGTTTGTTGGTACAAAGCTCGTCTAGGAAGCACACAAATAAGCTGCAGATCATCAACATCTGCTCTAAAATTATTGGAGCAAAACAAAGAGACTTACAGTCTCTATGGGAGGAGAGGACACTAAAACAGGCTAAAGGTATCTTAGGTCAGCCCCTCCATGCCCTCAGGGCGTCGTTTTTATACCTGATCGGAAAACAAGGGCTAGGGCTGGGACACGGACCACCAGCCGAAGGAGATCCAACTGTAAAGGTAACGTTTGAGAAGAAGCCCTTGGAGAAGCACGTCGCCGTTAGTAACGTGTTTGTGGAGATCACATAAACAACGCTGATTTAGCCACCGGCTAGCAGACGAGCGCTGGAGCGTGTTGGGGGACGGCAGGCTGCAGGAAGAGAGGAGACTTGAGTAGAACTTTGGAACAGACACACTGGGACCAGATCAGTTCTGGTACTGACACGTCGGGACCGGGTCGGGAGTTCCGGTACTGACACGTCGAGACCGGGTCGGGAGTTCTGGTACTGACACGTTGGGACCGGGTCGGGAGTTCTGGTACCGACACATGCAGCTTGTCTTTTGATTGAATAGTTTTTTATTCAAACTAACAAGAACAGCAGCGGTGTCGCTCTTCTTTTCTATTTCTGAGTTGAATTAGCAGACTTCAGGCTTCCAGGGCGCACTGCTGCCCTCTGCTGGTTCTTTCAGGTTACAGTCATAGTCCAAACGCACAAACCGGAGCTCGTATGTCCCTCAACAGCTACTGTATTTCAAGATGGTGGATGACCACGGAGCGTCGACCACAGTTTATGTATTTAAAATGTAAACTTTGTTTATGTTTATGTATTTAGCAGACGCTTTTGTCCAAAGCGACTTACAAGTGATAATTGGCATGTTGCCCTTGAGGCTAACAACAACAACAACAACAACAACAACTGGACATCAGTCATGGAGGAGAGGGAACAAGGAGTGGACGGTAGAGAGGGGGACGGGTGCAGGGAGGGTGCTAGTTTAGAAGATGCTCTCTGAAGAGCAGGGTCCTCAGGAGTTTCTTGAAAATGTAAACTTTATGTTTATGTTTATGTATTTAAAATGTAAACTTTATTTGTTTATGTTTATGTATTTAAAATGTAAACTTTATGTTTATGTTTATGTATTTAAAATGTAAACTTTATTTGTTTATGTTTATGTATTTAAAATGTAAACTTTACAGCTGGGAGGAACATTTAGACTTGATGTTGGTGAGAAATGTTAATTAAAAAGGAGAAGTTTGTGAACTGGAAACAGGATTTATAGTAAACAGGTAAAATATTACACACTGGGGCTTTAACGACAAATGAATGAAAATTAAATTGTGAATTTCTATTATTAATATTTGAGAAATGAAAATGTCAGTGGCAGGTCCTGGTCCTGGTCCTGGTTCTGGTTCCTACCGGAGGTCTCTGCCGATCGGCCCTGCAGCAGCTTGAACAGGTTCCCGCCCGCTTTACTGATGGCGCTCATCTTGGCGATGATTGGCAGGTTGTGGATGACGAAGGCCACCTCGTGTTTCTGCTGCGCGGCCAGATTGTTGGCGTGACCCAACAAACCGAAGCCCGTCACATCCGTGGCAGCGTGGGCCTGGTACTTGTGCATCAGGTGAGCCGCTGAAACAGAACCACAAACGGGTCGGATCAGACTAACTGGACCAGAACCCGTCTTCAGAGGCAGCAGTCATACCTGTTCGGTTCAGCGTTGCCATGGAGAACATGGCTTCCTGGTACGCCTCTTTGACTTCTTCTTTGGTGACAACCAGCTTGATCCGGTTCCATTTTTCGGGCTGTTGAAGGAAACCAGAAAGGTTTAATGAACGTCTGCAGGACGGTTTTCCAGGTCACATCAGAATTACAACCCGGACCTCCAGAACCTCCAGAACGAAGCAAAGAGCCGTTTAAGACGGGTTTGTTTCGCTAAAACGTTCCATCTGTGCTTTGGGCTGAACGCTGACGGAAGGAGAACGAGGACACGCTGGTGCTGGAAGCAGTGACGGGAATCACGGCGTTACTGTCTTCAGTCCCGCTGTAACACTGATGCATCAGTCTCACACGTCATGGAGCTCAGGTGTTATCAGAACTACCTGTGTGTGTTCACCACCCAGCTTCAGCTCTTCTGGGGTTGGGTCTGACCCACGTTAGAACGTTTACGTCCTCCAGCAGATCTTCTAGTGTCACTTTAAAGGATTTTATTTAACCGTTACTAGATCAGCAGCAACAGAAATGCTGCTAAAACACTTAATTATAACATGCAACTAGACTGAGAGACCATCTAAAGGCTCAGGTAACAAGACATTTATACTTCAGTGTTGTAGTAACTTATACTTCAGTACTGTAGGCATTTATACTTCAGTATTGTAGTAACTTATACTTCAGTGTTGTAGTCATTTATACTTCAGTATTGTAGTAACTTATACTTCAGTACTGTAGACATTTATACTTCAGTATTGTAGTAACTTATACTTCAGTGTTGTAGTCATTTATACTTCAGTATTGTAGTAACTTATACTTCAGTACTGTAGACATTTATACTTCAGTGTTGTAGTAACTTATACTTCAGTACTGTAGGCATTTATACTTCAGTATTGTAGTAACTTATACTTCAGTGTTGTAGTCATTTATACTTCAGTATTGTAGTAACTTATACTTCAGTACTGTAGACATTTATACTTCAGTATTGTAGTAACTTATACTTCAGTGTTGTAGTCATTTATACTTCAGTATTGTACTTCGGTATTGTAGTAACTTATAGTCATTTATACTTCAGTATTGTAGTAACTTATACTTCAGTGTTGTAGTCATTTATACTTCAGTATTGTAGTAACTTATACTTCAGTACTGTAGACATTTATACTTCAGTATTGTAGTAACTTATACTTCAGTACTGTAGACATTTATACTTCAGTATTGTAGTAACTTATACTTCAGTGTTGTAGTCATTTATACTTCAGTATTGTAGTAACTTATACTTCAGTACTGTAGACATTTATACTTCAGTGTTGTAGTCACTTATACTTCAGTATTGTAGTCATTTATACTTCAGTATTGTAGTAACTTACACTTCAGTACTGCAGTAGTTAATACTTCAGTATTGTAGTAACTTATACTTCAGTACTGTAGTCATTTATACTTCAGTACTGTAGTCATTTATACTTCAGTATTGTAGTAACTTATACTTCGGTATTGTAGTAACTTATAGTAAATTTATACTTCAGTATTGTAGTAACTTATACTTCAGTACTGTAGACATTTATACTTCAGTATTGTAGTAACTTATACTTCAGTACTGTAGACATTTATACTTCAGTATTGTAGTAACTTATACTTCAGTGTTGTAGTCATTTATACTTCAGTATTGTAGTAACTTATACTTCAGTACTGTAGACATTTATACTTCAGTATTGTAGTAACTTATACTTCGGTGTTGTAGTAACTTATAGTAAATTTATACTTCAGTATTGTAGTAACTTATACTTCAGTACTGTAGGCATTTATACTTCAGTATTGTAGTAACTTATACTTCAGTACTGCAGTAGTTAATACTTCAGTATTGTAGTAACTTATACTTCGGTATTGTAGTAACTTATAGTAAATTTATACTTCAGTATTGTAGTAACTTATACTTCAGTACTGTAGTCATTTATACTTCAGTATTGTAGTAACTTATACTTCAGTGTTGTAGTCATTTATACTTCAGTATTGTAGTAACTTACACTTCAGTACTGCAGTAGTTAATACTTCAGTATTGTAGTAACTTATACTTCAGTACTGTAGTCATTTATACTTCAGTACTGTAGTCATTTATACTTCAGTATTGTAGTAACTTATACTTCGGTATTGTAGTAACTTATAGTAAATTTATACTTCAGTATTGTAGTAACTTATACTTCAGTACTGTAGTCATTTATACTTCAGTACTGTAGTCATTTATACTTCAGTATTGTAGTAACTTATACTTCGGTATTGTAGTAACTTATAGTAAATTTATACTTCAGTATTGTAGTAACTTATACTTCAGTACTGTAGTCATTTATACTTCAGTACTGTAGTAACTTATACTTCTGTACTGCAGACATTTATACTTCAGTATTGTAGTAACTTATACTTCAGTACTGTAGCATTTATACTTCAGTATTGTAGTAACTTATACTTCAGTACTGTAGTCATTTATACTTCAGTATTGTAGTAACTTATACTTCAGTACTGTAGACATTTATACTTCAGTGTTGTAGTCATTTATACTTCAGTATTGTAGTAACTTATAGTAAATTTATACTTCAGTATTGTAGTAACTTATACTTCAGTACTGTAGACATTTATACTTCAGTATTGTTGTCATTTATACTTCAGTACTGTATGCATTTATACTTCAGTATTGTAGTAACTTATACTTCAGTGTTGTAGTCATTTATACTTCAGTATTGTAGTAACTTATACTTCGGTATTGTAGTAACTTATAGTAAATTTATACTTCAGTATTGTAGTAACTTATACTTCAGTACTGTAGACATTTATACTTCAGTATTGTTGTCATTTATACTTCAGTACTGTATGCATTTATACTTCAGTATTGTAGTAACTTATACTTCAGTGTTGTAGTCATTTATACTTCAGTATTGTAGTAACTTATAGTAAATTTATACTTCAGTATTGTAGTAACTTATACTTCAGTACTGTAGACATTTATACTTCAGTATTGTAGTAACTTATACTTCAGTACTGTAGACATTTATACTTCAGTATTGTAGTAACTTATAGTAAATTAAGTAAGTTTAATTAGGAGGGGAACACATTTTTCTGGCATTCTTTAATGAAAAAAGTAACAAAATATTTTTCTTGGTAATTAGTTACTTTTATACTCTAAACTATTAACACTAAGTAACTGTGTTACTTTTTTGACAAAGTAATCAGTAACTATAAGACGTTCCCAACACTGATTAGAAGTGATAAGAGAGAAATGAGTCTGGGACCTGATCGAGCCACTGGTGGGCGTTCACAGCCACTTGAGTCCCCAGAGGTTTGGTCAGAACCAGAACATCTCCCGGTACCGCTCCGTCAGGCCTACAAAAACAAACAGGAACGGAGTTGGAACCAGAACTTCTGACAGGATTCCAGCCTGAAAACTACAAACATGTCTGCAGAAAGCAGCCAGAGAGGATTTTACTGAACCGTCTGAAGTAAATCATTTATGACTCGTAAAAACAAAACCTGCTTCTGAATGATTCAAGCTTAAATCTGGAGGTGAGAAGTTAAGTTTCCTCTGAAGCCGGGACAGATCTGATGAATCCAGTCCGGATGTTCCCAGGTCACCCGGACTCACATGATGAACTCGTTGGGCTGACAGACCACAGAAGCCACGCCTCCCACGATGATCCAGGGGTTAACCACCGTCTGACCTCCGGTCACCGACGTTCCTCCTTCCTCTGCTGCGTCCCGAAACCCCCTCATCATCAGCGGCATCACTCTCTCCCGATCCTGTCCCACAGCCAGAACCACGTAAGAACGTGACATCGATGAACAGGAAGCTCTTTAAACCAGACGCAACAGTACCTTCTCATTCATCTTCTGACTGACGCTCAGCAGCATCAGCATGTTGTCACACTCTGTGATTCCCATGGCGTAGAGGTCACTGAGGACGTTGGCACAAGCGATCCTGCCCTGGGACCAGACAACAAGTTCCTACTGTGGGTCTTTGTTTCAGTTTCGGTTAAAACGTCTCGTTTTAGACGCTGAGGACAGAATTCAATCTTCAGTAAGAACATTTATTTTACTTTATATACTTTTGTAATTTCTCTAATCTTCCATTTTAAATATTTGGGTAAACAAGAGTTTGACTCCTCTCATAAGCTGAAGACTTGTCACACACTTTCCTTGGATTTGGGTCAGGAGTGTGACTTCGGGGGGGGGGGGGGGGGGGGGG